>JAJOZX010002055.1:0-287500 GCA_023014485.1 Bathynomus jamesi | reverse complement strand
ATGTCAATAAAAATTCTAGTGTACTCCTACCTACAATAACCTTGGATTTAAAAAATAAAAAGGTGGGACAACTCCTATAAGATGTCTAATAGATTCTTGTTCCCAAAAACATTTGTAGATCAATCATTAGTTAATCAATTAGGCCTACAAACTCATAAAAATGAACAAGAATTGTGTATAACATCATTTGTCAAAGAAAATGAACAGAAAGAAAAATATAGTACAGTCAATTTAGATCTGGATATACCCACAGAGAATAAAACAACAAACATAGAAGCAGTAGTCATTGAACAAGTTCGTCAACAAAAATTTCAAATACCAAATTTAAAAGAAGTAATACAACAACTTAAAAAGCAATATAAAATTGCAGATAGAAATTTAAATGATGATACAATAGATAATGTTCAAGTGTTAATTGGAGCTGATTATATTCACTTAATTCAGAAGGGCATAGTCAGAATAGGAGATGGGATGGCTCTAGATACTCACTGGGACACAGATAAATATAAAATAACAATGAAAAATAAAAATATATGACTAACAAACTTGCTCTATTATGACAAGGTCTTACACAACTCAAATAATGACATAAATACTGAAATATTAAATAAATCATTAACAACTGAAGAATTAGATAAAGGTGTACAACAGCTCTGGCTATTAGAGTCAGTGGGGGTGCAAGATGGTGATCATACAGATGAAAATCAATTAATGGTTGAAAATTTTGAAAATACCATCATGTATGAAAATGGCCATTATTCAATTGAACTACCTTGGAAGATCAATAGTCCAAAATTAAATGATAATCTAAAGGTAGCTAAAGGTCATCTCTATAATTTGATGAAAAGATTAAAAAATGACAATAGAATTAAAATGTATGATGATGTTTTCAAGGACCAGTTAGAAAAAGGCTTCATTGAAGAAGTTAAAGATCACCCCTTTAAAAAAGACAACTGCCATTATCTTACTCACACAGGAGTCTATAGAAAGGATGCACCCACAACAAAACTTAGAGTTGTGTATAACTGTAGTCTTAAAGATGGCAATAAGCATAGCTTGAATGACTGTCTCATAGAGGGGCCTAATCTTATTTCAGACCTTGTTTAATGATCCATATGACTTAAATAAAGGGTTTAAAACATTTAAATTTAATGTGGTTTTGTTTGGAGCAAATGCAAGTCCTAGTTTACTGGCTTTAACCATCAAACATCACTTAAATTCGTATGATGAAAATGATTTAACTGTTCAGTTCTTGAAAGATCACTTCTATGTAGATAACCTTGTAGGATCAATCAAAACAGAGTCAGAATTAAATGAAGTTTACATAAAAGCAGATAAAATAATGAAAGAAGGTAATTTTGAATTAAGAGTGGATCACAAATAATGAGAGACTAAATCAAAAAATAAAATCAGAAGACAAAGGATTGATAGAACCAACAAACAGGGTGAAAACATTAGGTATGATCTGGGATTTGAACTCAGATTCTAAAGTTCATGACTCACTCTGCACAAAAGGCTACACCTTAGATACAACAGCTAACACAAAAAGAAAGATCTTATCCGAAAGTTCAAAAATATTTGATCCTATGGGTTTACTCCTTCCTTCTACTCTCAGATCCAGGGTTCTTTTACAAGAATTTTGGAAACAGAAAGTAGACTGGGATGATCCTATAACCAATAAACAACAAGATAGCTGGAAAAGGTTAGCTAAAGATCTCGATAACTACAAAACATAAATATTCCCAGAGTTTGTGGACACAGAGATACACCTCAAACCTTGCATGTATTTGGCGATGCCAGTGAAAAGGTGTATGGCTGTTGCGCTTACCTTGTAGGTGAGGATGGCAGCCATTTGATCTATGCCAAGGGGAAAGTAACACCCTTAAAACAAAAGAAAACTATTCCTCAGCTTGAACTACTTGCAGGTTATCTATCTGTAAAAATAACAGTATTTCTCCATGAAGTCTATCATGATGTAAACATCACAACTACATATATTTGGCTTGACAGTCAAATCTGCTTGGCATGGATCAACTCTGATGAGTTAAACTCAAAAAACATCTTTGTCCGTAACAGATTAAGAGACATTAAAGAAGCTAGACAAAATTTGGACATAACCTTCAGATACATTCCAACAAAACAAAATCCTGCAGACTTTCTTACAAGAGGATTATCCTGTAAATTATTAAAATCCAACAAGAATTGGTTTCATGGACCTGAATTCATTCAGGATGAAACAATGTGGCCAGCAGAACAAATTCTAGAGTAGGAGACATTATAAAGAGTAGAGAGAGGGCTTATAGGCTATACAAGTCCGATAAAGATAATCTGTTGTTACGAAACAACTACATATCTCTAAGGCGTGAAGCTAAAAGTGTAATAAAAAAGTCAAAACGCGAATTTGAAATCTCCATAGCTCGTGACGGTAAAGAAAATCCCAAGCGGTTCTTTCAATACGTCAATAATAGAAATCCAGTAAAAAGTGTCTTAGGTCCATTAAAAAATGGAAATGGAGATCTAGTCTCTGAAAACAAGGAAATGGCTACCTTGCTAAACGAATTTTTTACGTCAGTTTTTACTATAGAAGATGTAACGAATATCCCTACGGTCATAGACATAATACCTTTTGATAATGGTAATATTTTGGATAATATTGTCGTTAGTGAAGGGAAGTAATGCGCTATATTGATAAAATGAAAACGCGTAAATCACCGGGTCCGGATTCCATATATCCCATACAACTAAAAGAATTAAAAGATAGCATTGTTGTGCCGCTAACAAAGATTTTTAATGCGTCTATTTCTGAGGGGTGCGTACCAGATAATTTCAAGTTAGCGAACGTAACACCTATCTTTAAGAAAGGCGATAAAGGTGCGGCGGGAAATTATAGGCCAATCAGTTTAACGTCTGTTGTAGGTAAGCTACTGGAATCAATAATTAGGGATCGTATAGTCGAACACTTAGAAGTGCATAATCTGGTCAGAAATACGCAGCACGGTTTTAGGCGAAACAAATCTTGCTTAACTAATCTTTTACAATTTTTCCAAAGCGTGGTTAACGTTTACGATAGACATCGGGCGGTTGATGTAGTGTATTTAGATTTTCAAAAAGCGTTTGACACCGTGCCGCACAAAAGACTGATTGAAAAAACTAAGGCTCATGGAATCAGGGTGTAGTAATAAATTGGCTAGAAAATGGTTGCGAGGCAGGAAACAGAGGGTGGTCGTTGATGGAGCGGAGTCGTGTTGGGCTAATGTAGCGAGTGGCGTTCCTCAGGGTTCTGTATTGGGCCCCTTGCTTTTTCTTATATATATTAACGATTTAGATGTCGGCCTAGTCAGTACAGTTTCAAAGTTTGCGGATGACACGAAGCTGGGTGGTAGGGCGATTAATGACGAAGATAGAGGTAAAATTCAGGAAGATCTGAATAAAATCGTTGATTGGTCAGTCACATGGCAAATGAGATTTAACGTGGATAAGTGCAAAATTATGCATATAGGTTCGCGTAACGGTAATTTTGCGTATAGTATGTCAGGGAAAGATTTAACAAGCGAAGAGCAGGAAAAAGATTTAGGAGTTATAGTCACTGGTGATTTAAAAGTAGCGAAACAAAGTACAGCGGCGGTCAATAAGGCGAACAAAGTGTTAGGTTTTATAGCTCGAAATTTTGAGTACAAATCGCGCGATATTATAGTTCCTCTTTATAAATCATTAGTTAGACCCCATTTGGAGTACGCGGTCCAATTTTGGAATCCGCACATGCGCAAAGATATAGACAAAATCGAAAGAGTTCAAAGACGAGCAACTAAGATGATTCCGTCTCTTAGGT
The DNA here is from genome assembly GCA_023014485.1 of Bathynomus jamesi. Classification (NCBI taxonomy): domain Eukaryota; kingdom Metazoa; phylum Arthropoda; class Malacostraca; order Isopoda; family Cirolanidae; genus Bathynomus; species Bathynomus jamesi. The sequence continues at coordinate 283,671 of JAJOZX010002055.1, read as the reverse complement.
CAAAGTCGTACGAGGATAGGCTTAAAGAGTTAAAATTGACTACACTCGAGACTAGGAGGTTAAGGGGTGATCTAATCCAGGTTTTCAAAATTATGAATGGGTTTGATAACGTAGATAGAGATAGCTTTTTCGAAATATCTCAATATAATAGGACTAGAAATAACGGGTGTAAGTTGACAAGTAGAAGGTTCGAGACAGCAGTTGCGAAAAACTTTTTTACGCATAGAATAGTAAATAGCTGGAATAGTTTGCCGGTAGAAGTAATTAGTAGCACGTCTATAAACATGTTTAAGAATCGATTGGACGCGCATGTTGATAGAAAGGGTATAGTTTAAGGTAGTAAAATTAAGGCTTTGTGGGGATAGATCCCACAGCTCAACACAAGTGTTGTGGGATATAGGGAGGCAGCGTCTTGGGTTAGGGGATACTCTCTGTCCTTACACACCCCATTTAAAGAGATTCCTCTGCCGAGCGGTGCCCCCCATAGTACTGTGAGGTATTGAAAAACTCATGATCTTCACTTGCCCCACAAACACCTTTAAATGGGAGACCCATAATGGGTGCACACACATTTCTACATTACTGTACAGTCTTTACAGCCACACCTACACTTTTCCTCGTATGTGTATACACAATACACGATTACGAACACAGTTAGGTAGACAGCCATGAGTGGATCCTAGGGTCTTTGTTGGTCTGAAACATTATAACATTATAACATAACTTAACATGATAACCACAAATAAAGTTGAGCCACTATTAGATTATAACAATTATTCTGACTTTGGCAAACTTGTAAGGGTAACATCTTACTGTCTCAGATTCATTCACAACTGTTTAAAGAAAATAAATAAACAAAGAAATAATGATAATGAAATGTATACAAGTCTAGCTACCAAATATTGGATTAACCACATACAACAAACAGAATACAAAAATGAAATAGATTTTCTAACAATTGGTAAACAAATGAACAAAGTACCCTCTGTGGTAATAAACTTGAATCTTTACATTGACAAAGATGGCTTATTAAGATGTAAGGGTAGATTAAACAAATCACAAATCACATATAACAGTAAACAACCCCTTCTTCTCTCTAGGTTCCATCACATTACAACCCTAATTATTAAAGAGAAACACAATGAACTTTATCACATGGGCGTTCCACAAACATTAAATGCCATTAGAAAGTTGGATTGGATACCCAAAGGCAGAATGACTGTGAAGACAGTTTTGAATAACTGTGTCACCTGCAAAAGGATTCATTCCAGATCTTTTAGGAAGACCAATCGTCCTGATTTGCCAACAGAGAGAGTCACCTTTAATAGGCCTTTTGAAACAGTTGGCATAGACTATATAGGAAGTTTGACTGTTGGTCTGGGAACAACAGAACAAAAAATGTACATCATACTTTACACATGTTCATCTTCAAGAGCAGTCAGCTTAGACATAGTGAGTGATCTCTCCGCAGAATCATTTGTCTAAGCTTTAGAAGATTTTGTGCTAAGCATTCTGTACCCAAAATTGTTTGGACAGATAATGCAACCTATTTCAAGGCTGGTGAAAACCAAATAAATGACATATTACAAAATTCACATACCATAACATATCTACAAAATAACAAAATAAAATGGAAATACATCCCTGTTGCATCACCATGGTATGGAGCAATCTGGGAAAGGAATATCCAAACAATAAAGAATTGCCTAAAGATATCAATAGGTAAAAAACAAATTGAATTCTTTGAACTTCTCACTCTCATTAGTGAAATTGAGAATGTTGTCAATAACAGACCTCTTACTTATGTAGGGGATAATATTAATGATGTAGAGCCTCTCACCCCAAATCATTTGATTAAGTGAGAAGTCATTAACCTTCTACCTGATTACAATATCTCCTTGGATAATCCACCTTGGAGTGATAATAATCATGATTTGCAAAATAGATTATCACAAATAACAAATATAAAAACAAAATTTAAAAAGCAATGGAGTGATGAATACCTTGTTGGGTTGAGAGAAAGACATAAATATATAGAAAACAAAGACTGGGTTAATGAAATCAGGGTAGGAGATGTAGTTCTAATTAGACAAAATACACCAAGACAGTGTTGGCCATTAGGTAGAGTTTTAGAACTAAAAACTGGGGAAGATGGATTAACCAGGGTTGTAAAACTTAAAACTGCTTCAGGTGAAACTATAAGAGATGTATCACTCTTATACCCCTAGAAGTAGGACCAACTACTGTTAACAAAAATGATCATGAAGATGAATCTATAATAGATTCTGATGATGATCAAAATTTGACCCAAACTATACCAAACCTAACCTGTTCAATAAATGATGTAACTAGTCCTACTACTACAATAACCTATACCACAAATAGTAGACCACAAAGTTCAACTGCTTTACGAGCTAGGCAGATGTTACAACAAAAGATAAGGGCTGGAGTATTGTAATATTTCCTATGGAAAATAAATTAAAATGCAACACCCTTTCATTTTGGAAAGAGTGAGGACTTTATAAAATGCTACACTTTTTATATTAAAAAGTGAGGAAAAACAAAAATGGAATAACAAATAAAACATAAATTATAGGTAATCTAAGATGGGTTAACAAATATTAAAGAAAAAATTGGGTTTCACATGCAATTTTTCCTTTCTGGCTGGCCCCAATGTGTGGAAAATTTGGGAGTACCAAAATGGAAGACTCACCTAATCTTGGATAAGCCATATTGACATTAAAAAAAAATAATAATAACAATAAAAAATAACTTGGAAGGAGAACAAGAACTCTTGCTGAGAAAAATTAAAAAGACACCAATGAAGAAACAAATATGGGATGAAAAGAAAAAAAGATCCCATAGCCAGAAATGGCAACACGGTTTTGGGAAGAAGAAAAAGATCTGGATAAGCTGGATAAGCATAATAACAGGGGGACGAAAAAAGGGCGAGACGAAAGAAGCCGGAATAAAAATGTTCATTACAGTGGTCAACAAAGATTTTTCATCAGAGTAAAATATGTGGTGGCTGGATAGCATTTTTCACGCTGATTCCAAAACTGCATTCAGATTTTTCTAGCACGTATAGTTTTCAAGATGAAGGCATATATATAACTACACAGATTTAACCATTTTAAATAGGCAAAATACTAATATTTCAACATTTGATTGTGTTTATTTTATTGTGTTTTTTTAGTTTATTCATCATATTTATTTCAATTATCTTAATTATACAGTACATCTTATGTATTTCAGGTGTAGCTTTTACGTCTAGCAGCATTGTGATTCAGGCAACAACGCCGTGCTTTGTGTGTCAAAAGATCAGTCCAGTCCAAGAACTTGTTGTGTCAAGTTGGTGTACATTTTTTTTTAATTTATAGTTTGCTCAGGTCAGTCAACATGCTTCGACAATGTAAGAATGACCCCGACAAGTTCTGTTTCGTATGCGGCCAGTTCACAACTAAAACACAGCGATGAAGTATTACAACCGACATTAAGAAAATATACAAGCTATACTTGCCATCTAGGTGACCAAGATAAACCATGGGCGCCACATCAAATCTGTTCTGGCTGTTCAAATGGATTACGTGATTGGCTTAACAAAAAGAAAGCTTCAATGCCATTTGCCATACCCATGATATGGAGGGAGCCGAGAGATCATCATGAAGACTGTTATTTTTGTAGTGTGAACTTAATGGGGTTTTCTGCCAAGAACAAACACCAGATTGTATATCCAAACTTGGATTCAGCACGTAGACCAGTAAAACATGATGAAACATTGCCCATTCCAATTCCCCAAAGTGATAGGCTAGATTCTATCATAGATGACATGGAAAGTGATGAAGGTGCAACTGGCGTTTCCGGACCATCTACAGAACCAGAGTACACTTTTGAAGGTAGACATTTAGAGCCTAAAAAGTTAACCCAAGGACAGTTGAATGATCTTGTTAGAGACTTATCGCTGTCTAAAGAGAAATCAGAGCTTCTCGCCTCAAGACTAAAGGAGAACAATTTACTTGAGAACAATGTTCGTATTAGTTACTACCGAAAGCGGAATTTTGAATTAACAGCATTCTTTTCAGTAGACGGTCCTCTCTGTTATTGCCATGACATCAATGGACTATTTACAGCCATATCTCAGACGTATGTGGCATCTGAGTGGCGCCTCTTTATTGATTCGTCGCAGAGAAGCCTGAAAGCAGTTCTTTTGCATAATGGTAATATAATGCCATCCATCCCCATTGCCCATTCCGTCCATCTAAAAGAGACATATGACAATATGGATATACTACTTAAGGCAATCAAATCCGACAGTCATCAATGGAATGTTTGTGGAGATCTAAAAGTTATAGGAATGCTTATGGGTATGCAGTCAGGATTCACAAAATTTTGTTGTTTCCTTTGCCTGTGGGACAGTCGCGCCACTATAGAACATTACACCAAAAGTGACTGGCCACTTAGGTATACATATGTCCCAGGGATAAGCAATGTCCAGTCTGTCCCTTTAGTGGATCCTCAAAAGATCTATCTGCCACCTCTTCACATTAAACTTGGTTTAATGAAGAATTTTGTTAAAGCAATGGGTAAAGTCAATTCTGAAGGGTTCCAATACCTTTCAAGGAAATTTCCGAAGGTTACTGCAGCAAAATTGAAGGAAGGAATTTTTGTTGGGCCACAAATAAGGGAGGTTTTGAATGACACTGAATTTGAAAAAGTCCTAAGTCCGCTGGAATTGAAGGCTTGGCTGGCGTTCAAATGGATATGTGAAAACTTTCTTGGAAGCAACAAGTCACCTGCGTATAAGGATGGAGTCAAGAACCTCCTTGATGCCTTCAAAGAAATGGAGTGTCGAATGTCGTTAAAAATTCACTTCCTGCATTCCCACTTAGATTTATTTCCTGAAAACCTTGGTGCAGTGAGTGACGAGCAAGGAGAGCGCTTCCATCAAGATATTCAGATGATGGAGAAGCGCTACCAAGGATATTGGAATGAAAGCATGATGGCGGACCATTGTTGGATGCTGTATCGTGACAATCCAGGCCAAATTTACAAAAGGAAACCACACTCACAGCGCTTTTAATAAAATAATGTATATATTCTTTATTTATAAGTACATTGAATAAGGTATATGATGTATTTGTTGTTTAGCATTCCTAAGTGTGACCTATACATCCATAAATTTTCTTATAGCAATATCAAAAACTTAAAAATATCAAAACCAGTGTATCTATATAACTATACGTGCTAGAAAAACAATAAAACCAGATTCGGAATCAGCACGAAAGATGCATTAAGAAAAGTGTGATCATGTTTGTGATGAGAAAAAAAGTTTCATTTTGTTGGCCAGTGTTATTGGTGTCAATAAATAAAACATTAAAGTTTCAAGGTAAGAAGTTCATAAATTTCCCTTCGGTTATTAAATTTAGGTTAAATAAGCTAACATTTCAGCTGTAATTGTTTAACAAAAGAGTATGGAAGTCCTGTTTATGGACAAATAGTTAGGCTGGTTTATCTTTGGCCTAGGTCTTCCATCTCCAACGTAGCCTAGGTTGTGTTTAGGCTACTCTGGTTGGAGCAGGACCTATTTTTTCCATATATATATATATATATATATATATATATATATATATATATATATACAGTATGTATATATTATTAGGATGATTCAAAAGCAGGGGTTAAAAAGTTTTCTTTATATTTTTTGTGTTCAACCCTTCGTTTAGCTCATTTTGCATAAAAAACAATCTCTCTGAATTTTTAGATCATTATTTCAAGTTTTAGGGGTTCCAAACGACCGTCAAAATTTATGAATTTGCATAGATTTCACTCTTATGCTCTGCTGCCAATCTTATACTGTTTCGACACCAACCCTGAGGTACAGCATGCGGCGCGTTGTCTTTTTTTATAGTGAAAGCTCCCCTGTAGGCCTATCATAACCACTGACAGAAGTAGAGTTTATGTAGAATTTTGATATATTTATTACTTGATTAGTGTTTCTTTCTATCAGGATAAGCACCCTGTGGTTTTTGACCACTTGTAGCAGAAATTGTGTCTGCTCTTCATTGTTTGTTAAGAGCTTGTTGTATTCATCCATCAATCTAACCCCCTTTCAGCTATGTCATTAACAACTTTCATTTGGTGGACAGATTTCTTTACATTGTTGTACAGTTCATCTTTGTGCCATTCAGCAGCATTTTTGCTGAAAAAATTTGATGCAAATCCTGTAATTTCGAAGAACCTTCGAGTATTTGATGTTACAAAGTCTTCTGTTTCTTTTACTTGAATGAGTTCAGGGTTTAAAGTAGTCTGTTTAGCGGGAAGTATTTCCCCAGGGTTTTGCAATGCCATTACCATTTTGTTCTTTGTTTCAGCAGGCACCTCGTCATCAAAGAAGGCGAAAGCAACAAGCTCCTCAGATAGATACCAAAGATGACCCAATACTTTTTTCAGAGCAACAGATGAAATAGACTTGTCATTCTGTTTGTGCAGATCAAGGTTCTTTAATAGGTCTAGATCTTGACGAGGAGCAAGAAATGGTGCAGAAGCTGTAAACCAAGCTTTTACATACAGCCGAACAGCAAACAGGCAGATGTCTCTTAATCCTTTTTCTTCCTCAGGCGTAATCTTAGACTGGGATTTGAACATCCAAATTTTCAAAGAATATATTACTTTGGCCATCCATCAAGCTCAATGAAGTCCTGCTGGACTTTTAAATGAGATTCCACATTTTGGTTCTCTCAGGAAAATGGTATTTATCAAATTGGTTTGATGCAAATGCAATCATATCAGCTACATTTTCACCTGTTTCCGGCTCTGATAAAGCTGTTAGATAATGTTGTTTGTTGAAACTAGGCCATTTTGTTCTGAATCACTTGAAAATCGCAATTTCTGGACCTGATAATGGTGGTAATGACTTTGCAACCACAGCTTCCAGCATAATTTCGAGAATGTGATGGCAACAGGCTAACCACAACATATCCTTATCCATTTTTTGTTCAAGAAGAATACAGGTACCCTTTCTAGGACCAGTATTGGCTGCTGTTGTGTCGAAACACATGCACTTAATTTGTTCACAGATACCCCCTTCAAGGGATGCTTCATATACAACAGTTGCTGTTAACTGGCCATTGCTCGAATCAATTTTAGGTACACCAAGAAGTTGATCCACTCCTTTCCCCAGAAACCAATATAGGTAGTCGGTCAACAACTTCCCTGCCTGTTATATCTTCTAACAGTTTACCATCCCAATGGATTGTTAAAGGCACCTCTGGCTTGAATTCTTCCTTTAAATTCTTTGCAATTTTCTTTCGAAATTTCTGTCTTTCTCTGCGAATAGATAAATAACTAATATTGCATTCTTCTGAGTTTTTCCCAACACTTTGAATTGCTGGTGTCAGAACAAGCGAGGCCTTTCGATCACTTAGTTTAGCAACATCAAGACTATCTGACAATTTGCTGTCAAGCGCTTTTCTTCGTTTAGTTACTAGTTTTCTTGAAGTAGATGGTCCAGGTGTAACATCTATGTTAATGGTATCATCTGTAGTTGTCATATCTTCCATTTCTGGTTCTAATTCAGATGATGTACTGCTGAAAACTACAGTCTCTTCAAGCCTTTTTATTTTGTCCTCTTCTCGTGACTTCCTTTTTTCATAGTGTTGTTGTCTTTCTATTGTTATCTGTCCTTTATTAGCTAAAGCCTTATCAATGTTGCCAATTCTGCCTCGCCGTCCTTTCTCACGTTGTGCTTTTAGAAAATTTCTGTCTTCTTCTATATGAAGAAGATTCATAGCATTCACATGAGCTATGTCAAATAAATTTTCTAGTTCTTCTTTCCATTTCTTCTCTTTATCAATTAAGGTTTGCGATCGCTTGGATTTGTTTTCTTTGTTTTTCTTAAACATTTGCCATTCCTTGAAGATTCCTTGAATTTTATCAACTACATGTAGTTTTTGTTTAGCTGGTGTCCGTGCTTTTTCCCAAACTGTCAACACATCACTTGCAGTAGAGCAGCACGAGTCTCTGATAATTTGATGTTCATTATTTCTGTAGTGCATGAACAGTGCCATAGTTTCCTTCCTTGATGACAATACTGATGCTTTCAGTGTGGATGAACAATGTCCAATAAGCCAAACATCTGTCTCTTTCCTTGTAGAACACCGGGAAGAGGGAGTACTTGATGATGTACCTTCCATGTTAGATAGACGTACGCGTTAACTCTAATAAAGCACAACTGCTACTAAATGCTGTGGCCAGTAGATGGCTGTCTTGGACACCTGCAAGAGAAGAGGGGAAGGGGGTCAGAGGGGGGAAGTGAGTGAAGTAAACTGATACATGAATAGGCCTAAAATTTTATTTAAGTTAAAGGACATACCATATAAATAGGAAAATAATGAAATTTTGCATGTTCGGTAGCAACCCCTAAATATCATTTAAAATTTCTGAAAAAATTCTAAAAAAAGTTTCTTCACCAAATGGAACCTAATGACGGGTTGAACACATTAAAAATCAAAAGTTCATATATACACAGTATATATATATATATATATATATATATATATATATATATATATATATATATATATATATATATTTATCAGGGATGGGAAAGTGAATCGAACTGGAATCGATAAACTGATAAAACTGATATTATTTTATGAACTGAAATCGAAAAAACCTTGAACTGAAAAAAATCTGACAACTAAACTCGAAATTCGAACTGAAATTGAAAAACAATCAAGAACTGAAATCTGAATTCGAATAGATTAAAAATAGTTTTGAGGAGCATTTGGATTGCAGAAAAATATAAATAGCGTGAATTATTTTCCTTCTTTTTGGTATTAACATTTGTATGGATTTAAAATATCTATTTATCCTTTAATTTGAAGTAGAACAGGAGCGTGCGATTATCATTTGACCCAACTTCACATGAAAATGTGTGCGATGGATCCCAAACTACAAATGGAATCGACATCTTCGGCAAGCTTGACATCCAGTAAATTAGAGGATGAGTTGGAAAGCATGCAAAGAGCTGCTGCAAAAATAAAGAAAAACTCAACCAGTGCTACGAATAGAAGCATCATTTTGGCTCTTCGAGATTTTAAGAATATTGAAAGAATTTCAGCAGACAGTAGCCTAATTGCTTGATGGAACGCAATGAAAATAAAGCATGAGGAACTGTACAAATTGTCCAGTGACACAAATTAGTGTGGAATGTCTTTTTTCTCTTTTCAGATTGATTTTAAGTCCTCAAAGAAACAATTTGTTGCTCGAAAACATTGACAATATTTTAATTGTTCGCTCTAATTTTAACACGTGAGTTTTCAAAGTATTTTGTATATAATAAACAGAGGTGCATTTAATTGCTTTATTCCCCTTTCTGATTTAATTTTTAAAAAGTGTACAATTAATAAAACATTTCGAATTGAAAGTTTTTTGTTAAATAAAACTATATGTGAAAGAAATGAAGCGAATAAGTCAAAAATAAAAGATGTGTGTTTCGTGCTGATTCAGTTGGCTATAGATGCTTACATGTTTAGTCATACAAAAGTAAAGATAGTTACTAAAGCAAATTCTCTCTTTGAAAAACAGAAATCGAATGCAAATACAAATATAAAATTAAATCTGAATTTGTCAATGGGTAAACCCCCCGCAAAATAATATAAATAGTACAAAGAAATTCTTAAAGAAATCTGAAAAAAACTGGAATCGAAATTTAAATTGAATCGAACCGAAAAATATAAAACTCAATTGAATCGAAAAATAAACTCAAATCGAAAAAAAAATTAAAAACTTAAATTGAAAATGAAATCCATATTTTTGCAAACTTAAACTGAAATCGAAAACTGGGCTTAAAAATTTATCAGTTTCCCATCCCTGATATATATATATATATATATATGAAAATTATTTCACGAAAGTAACACGTGAAAAATATTTATGATGAATAAAACCACGAAGGAAAGGAAACACAGAATGGTGCTCAAGCGCTTTCGTCTAATGGCATCCTCAGGAACACTGAAGTACATAAAGAGTTACAGCCTATATATACGTTACAGAAAAAAAAATATATATATATATATACAATAAACGGAGAAATAAAAATAAAAATTAAACATTAAAGGATTGTGGGAAGAGCATACAAATTTGTAAGGAAAAACTACCGATTTTTAGCACTTTTGCTCGAATCCAACACAAGATCAAATGAATTGTTTCCAACCATTGTTATAGTTAATTAAAAAAATAATAAATTAAAAAAAATAAAAATAAAAATAAAATTTATAAGAGGAGCATACAAATTTATACTGGAAATCTGCCCAGGTTTTAGCACTCTGCCCTTCTTGTCTAAGTTTGATATACATAAAAATAAATTGAAAAATAAAAGTTATTAGAGTAGCATACAAGTTTACCAAAGGCTTAGCGTTCTACTCTTCTTATCTAAATCCGTTCTGAAGGAATTCAAAACAACAGGATCGAATTGAAAAAGACCTTTGCTTCTGTGCTTCCTTTCCTTCGTGGTTTTATTCATCATATATATATATATATATATATATATATATATATATATATAAGGATTCTCCAACGTCTTTTATAATGCTTAATTAGAACCTAGATGAATAAAGAACATAGAATATAAACAAAAGACTTGGACGACTTAATTATTCTTACACTACAAGGCCAAATAGTCCTTTAAGAAATCTCACAGTAAAAATTGAATGAATATATTATTGTTATGAATGTGTTTCATCCCAGTTCAGTTTCGAATTCCCCGTTTTAATCAATATTACTTTCATTTAAAGTCAAGTATGGCAATAGGGGAAGGAAAGTCGTGTTGTCTCTCATATATATATATACAGGGAGGGCAAAAAGTCAAGAAACATTGAAACTATGTTTTTCAATGCAAATATACATATATATTTGCATTGAAAAGCATAGTTCCTCTGTTTCCTAACTTTTGGCCAACCCTGTATATATATATATACTCGGCGACGCTCTGAACGAGTAGCCTTAATTTAGACTAATCCTATGTTAAAACAAGCTAAACTTCCCTACCATTCAGACACAGGGATCTTGTCAATCTTACTCCAGCCAAATGCTTTAGATCAGTGGTGCACAAACTTTTTTGATGTGAGGGCCAAACCAACCATCTGTTTTATATGTAGGGGCCAGATATATAGATATTCTATTTTTTATAAATATGCATTTTTATAACCAGGGGTAACAGTTCAGATTTTTCTTTGGGTAGCTACCCTTTTCATGTGAAAAATGTGAATTGAAAAGACCCGTGGGGGCCACATTTGGCCCGCGGGCCAGGGCTTGTGCATCACTGCTTTAGATCTAACCAAAGTGAAACCACAAATTACTTTCGTGGTCTCGCTAAGCAGACTAGAATTTGCATCAATAAACTAACGAATGGAAAACGATGCAACAACTTGTTTACTTCTAAACTACCAAGTACTTAACCGAAAAAAGAGAGCTCTCACTACCGTGAAGAACAACTGGAATAAGCAAGTAAGGATAACTTGACAGATACTGAGAACCTTTAAAAGAAGGGGCAAGAATATAATGATTTCTTTGATGAGAACACTGATCATAACAACACTGCAATATTATTCAATCTTAATGTCTCCTTCTAAAAAGAGAAATTAATCCTTTACAAGAAACTCAAAGAAATTTCATTGGCAACAAAGAAAACTAAATGACTGGGAAAGATTATACAAATTAAATCCATAGTCGCTGGAAAGAAGAAGAAAGAGGTACACCCTAATATACCCGTGGAAAATAATAAACTAACCTAAACCCAGATTGAACCTTATAACCATTCAAACAACATGGAAAATAGGAAAGGCAGAATGTGCAGCATTCCTAAACTAACAGCTAGACATGAAAGGAATATCCTTAACACAAAAGAAACATAGCTTTGCCGGAAGAGAACCAACACTATTTAACCATCTACCAAAAGTAATAAAAAATACAACTGGTATTCGTGTGGTCGTCTTCCAAAGAAAACTAGGTACTTGGCTCAGGACAATCTTACGTGAGCCGTCTGTGCTTGGCTGTGTTAAATGGCGTGCGCAAGAAACCAATTCTCTCCTTCACCAAGCCAACTCCGGAGGTAGGGATAAGAGCCTAACCTCTGTGTGATAAGCGATCGTCGCGCGGAACCCATACCAGTTTTGGGAGTCAAAATTTTACAAAATGTTATAATTCAAAATTCAAAATTCTTTATTCAGAAAAGAATACAAGTGAGAGAGTTTTACAATTTTTAGATATTTGGTATGTCATTAATATGTTCACAGTACCCTAATTTGAATACTGTATGCTGTTGGAAGGATGGAGGCTTTTCTGGCAAAATTAATGGCATTTAGTTTATTTATTACATAAAAAAAGTAAAAGTGGCAAGTAATAGTAATAGTGATAACAAATAATAATAATAATAATAATAATAATAATAACAATAATAATAATAATAACAATAATAATAATAATAATAATAATAATAATAACCATAATAATAATAATAATAACAATAATAATAATAATAATAATAATAATAATAATAATAATAACAATAATAATAATAATCATAACAATAATAATAATAATAACAATAACAATAATAATAATAACAATAATAATAATAATAATAATAACAATAATAATAATAAATACAATATAAAGTTTACAAAATGTTAGAGAATCCTAAATTAAATGATTTATTATATATTTAGTAAAAAATAAATGATGCTTAATAAAAAAATATAAAAAAGTATGAGTAAATTACAAAATTAAAAGTGTTTAATGAAATTAGCATATTTTAAATATTTGATTATAATTGATTATAAAATCGAAACTTCATTACTATGGTGAAAATGGTAGTAGTGAACTTATACATCAGTACGAGCTAATGAAGTGCTATTTTAGTGATTTATTTAAATATAGGGTGTTTGAAAAGTCCGGATTCATAGGAAATATTTTCAATGTCTATAATGTCTATATATCATATATTATAATATAATTAAAAATAAATATTCCTATGATTCCAGACTTTTGATGAAGCCTGCCTGATATGCCTGGGAATTTGAAAGGGAGTGCATTTCCTGCAGTTTCTGTTGTATAGTTAGGTTTGTGTATAAAATCACTGAGCAGTCTGATGTTATGACGATGATGTATTTGATTTGGGGTGGGTGATTGCTTTTAGAGTGAAGGATGCATATTAATTTTTATTAATAACTTTGAACACATTGACAGCAACACTGAAAATGTACAAGTCATTAGCTCTTTAAACATTGGGAAAGGGTGACTTTGTCTGTTCTCATTATTCGAGAGTTCACAGACATTTTTTATGAATGACTTCCAAAGGATGTTTTATATATTTCTTTCAGTTTTCCATGTTGTAACTTGTAATGCAATATAATAAATGTGGGTTGATGAAGGAATAATAATATAGGGTGAGGAGTACGTTTTAAAGAAGGATCTTTTTTTTAGTTTAAATAATACGAAGAAAAATCTTGATATTTTGGATTTGATATGTTGTACATGACTTTTGAAATTTAGTTGTTCGTCTAAAGTGATGCCAAGTACTTTAACCTCATTCACCCTTGCAAAAGTAGCATTCCCAATTTTTATTTGTCAGTTTGTATTTTTATGTTTTGTGGTAAGTCATATAAGATGACTTTGTCAGGTTCAATTAAGTTTATCAGCACGCATCCATTTATACACATTTTCTAATTGACAGTTCGTTTTATTAAACGTCTGAGTTATGGTGAGAAGAAGTGAGTGTGGTATCATGCGCGTATTGTACGCAATTTAATGTGGTTGAGATATGAAAATCGTTGACATGAATTAGAAATAGCAATGGGTCAAGAATAGATCCTTGTGGGCCTCAACTAGTTAGTATTGCCTTGTCGGCCAAATTATCTTTTAATCTGACGCAATGATGACGATTTGACAGGTATGATATAAACCAATCGAGGACATTTTCTATTATTCCGTATATTTGAAGTTTATTCAATAATTTTTCGTACAAAATTGTATGAAAAGCTTCTGACAGGAGTAGTATAGCTGAAAAAGGGGAGAGTGCAGAAATGTTGCAAATTATTACGTAATGTTGCAAAGGGCGGTTGCAAAGGGGGGTGTTGCAAAAAAATCCCTCCAAAGGGGGGTGGGGGGATGCTGCAGGTGCGAAACTTGGAGGCGGCGTTATCCCAAGAGAAAGGAGAGAAAGGAGGAGAGGTGTTCACCTGGCAGGAGCCAAGTGCATATTAAGACTTCAGCCGAGTAGGCGTTGTCTTATAGGCTCCTAATCAGCCAGTTGGCTTAGAAGGAGCCAAGGGGGGAGGGTACACCTGAAGGAGAGAGAGAGAGAGAGAGAGTATCGGCCTTTGTTGCCGATTGCAAGGGCATGCAACTTGGAGGCGGAGTTCTCCCCCAAGCTATTTTCCCCAAAGGGTTATACCTAACCTAAGAGGCCTCTAAGGGGTTTTCCAAAAGGGCCAGAAAGAGAAAGGACCAGAGGTCCTTGCTCGGCTGGGAGCCGAGCTTGTATGACTCCGTCATCAGCTTCTCGCTCTTTTATAGACCTCTAATCCGGCTGAGTTGCCAGATAGCGCCATGTATTCAATAGAAGGCTGAGTTGCCAGATAGCAATATTTATTAAATTAAACCATATATTAATTAAAATACCACAATATATTTATATGATGGTAGTTAATCAATACAGAATTTCTTTTAATTGTTGGAATTAAGAAGATTCATCTGTTTATTAAATAAATAATTTAAACACACGCTCTTTACACAATAAATCACTTAATTCCTATTTATTATAAATATCACAATTGAATAACAGGGGGAAAGGAAAAGAAACCTTACGAAGAAAGTTGAAATAAACGACAATTCAAAACACACGGTCGTCCCCCCTCCTCCCTCATTCCCCCCAAACTTCTCACCCTTCGCGAACGTCAAAATATTAGTTCAGACGAAATACTCACATATGAATAACTTTCTCCTTACCATATATATATATATATATATATATATATATATATATATATAAATGGATTTTCACCTTAAAGTGAATTAAAACATTAACAAATCACTAAACAATTAAAAGAAAAAACTTACGAAGATAGGTGAAAATAAACGACAATTCCAAACACACGATCGTCCATTCCCCCCAAATATCTCACCCAATCTGTGTTTGTATATATAATAAGCGAATGAACAACTTGTGCACACAAACACGCACACACACACACACACGCGCACACACACACGCCTCTGTACATATCATGTGAATGAAAATAAAAAAAATGCCAAACGTATATTAATTTAAACCAAATGAAGCTAAATAATGTAAAACAAATGAATTTTCTCCTTTTAAGAGAATCAATTATTACAAGAAATTAATTACTCAATATAAAAATTAAACATTAAACGCTGTTTTTTCCTTTCACGAGGAAAGGATTTCCGAGAATCTGGTCAAATCGAAACACGCGGTCGTCCCCCCCTCCTCCCCCCAAGCTTCTCACCCCATCTGTGCTTGAATATATATATAATAAACGAATGACCAAATCGTGCACACACACACACACACACACACACACACACACACACACGAGGAAACGATTCCCGACTCGAATCACACCTGTTTGCCCAGAGGCCTTTTTGAAATGACCACAATTTGACCTTTCTTCCAGTCTACTCGGGGTAAACCTCGCTTCACACCGATTCTTAATTTTGTTGTTGTCTACAATGAAACACATTCTCGAAGCGAAGAAAATGTTTTTTATTTACGCGTAATTTGTATGGTGTCATATTCCTAGATAACATCTCTGTTATTGAAAGATATACGCACAATTATATTAAATAATAATCAGCGAAAGAGATAAGGTGCATGAGGTGGGCAAACCTGAAAGTACTAATAATTATATATATATATATATATATATATATATATATATATATATATATATATATAGAGAGAGAGAGAGAGAGAGAGAGAGAGAGAGAGAGAGAGAGAGAGAGAGAGAGAAAGAAAGAGAGAGAGTTTTGCTCATTCTTTTAAAATAAATAAAGGAATGGTATATATATATATATATATATATATATATATATATAGGGTGGTACAAATTACAGTAGTAATAAAGAGAATCAATTATTATAAGAAATTAATTATTCAATGTAAGAAATTAATCATTAAACGCGTTTTTTTCCTTTCACGAGGAAAGGATTTCCGAGAATCTGGTCAACTCGAAACACACGGCCGTCCTCCCCTCCTCCCTCATTTCCCCCTTGCTTCTCACCCCATCTGTGCTTGTATATATATATATATATATATAATAAACGAATGAACAAATCGTATGTGCACACACACACACACACACACACACACACGCCTGTGTACATATCATGTGAATGAAAATCAGAAAAAAATGCCAAACGTATATTTATTTAAATCAAATGAAGCTAAATAATTTAAAACAAATGAATTTTCTCCTTTTAGGAGAATCAATTATTATAAGAAATTAATTATTCAATATAAGAAATTAATCATTAAACGCTGTTTTTTCCTTTCACGAGGAAAGGATTTCCGACAATCTGGGTCAAATCGAAACACACGTGTTTGCCCGAGGCCTTTTTACGAAGAAAGACGAAATAAACGACATTTCAAAACACACGGTCGTCCCCCCTCATTCCCCCCAAACTTCTCACCCCATCTGTGTTTGTATATATAATAAACGAATGAACAACTCGTGCACACGCACACACACACACACACACACAGCTTTTTGTCAGAGAAAGTGAGGATCACACACACACACACACACACACACACACACACATATATATATATATATATATATATATATAGGGTGGTACAAATTACAGTAGTAATAATAATAATTAACTCCTTTTCGCCGAATTGGAAAGCTTTTCACCCGACCTTAGACCTACAGTTTAATGTGGATTCAGAAATACACCTCGTCAGGGATTCAGTGCTCACTCTATCACATCATCTCGCTTAAAGTGAATTAAATCAATATTAACAATTCAATTAGCTTAGCCAAAGAATTCGCTGTTTAATAATATTTCACAGGTCAAATTATAGGACAATCTATGCTCTATATAAATGGCCTTCATATCGTTCGGTACTCTTTGGTATACACTTTATATCCGTTTGATCAGTTATCGAATTCAATCAAGAACACACACACACACACAAAGAAATCATCGTTAACCACAACATCAATATTAAACTTTCCTTTTCATTCGCGTGCAACTTCCTACCGATGAACTAAGGTGATCCATTTATCTACCAGCCAATTTTTTTCTACTTTTTATTGCCGTAACCGTTGAAGAAAGTGCCCTCAAAAAATTCGGAAGAAAATGATTTATAATTTCATCTACTGGAGTTATAATTTCAATAAAGAACAGAGTTGAAATAAATCAGATACAAAGCAAAACTACTAAAATACGCAATACAGAAGTACAAGGGTATGCAAGCGTGCAATCATTCGAAAGTTATTACTTGTGCAGAAGTTTCTCAGTTTTAATGTTTCCGTTTTAATTACCCCTATTTAAGTTTCTCAATTCCAATTATGGATTTTAAAACTTTTAAAATATTCTTGATCACTAGATTGTTGAGGCGAAATTTTCAAGTTGATCGCCGAATGTACCATAGCCACAAGCGTACTTATTGTTTACATATCCTAATGGAAAAACTGTACGAAAATAAAAAGACATATATATATATATATATATATATATATATATATATATATATAGTAATGATACTCAACCCACAGAGGAAACAAATTTCCACTACAAAGTTTACTGTTGAGATGATTGAGCGCGAAAGCTGAACCGTGCACCCTTTGCATTAAGCGAAGCAAAACGTGGTTGCGACTTGCAACGAGTCGCATTGAAATGAACTGTGTACGCCCTTCTAAAGGCCTGGAAGCAGCTGTTACCCTTAAAAGCCCAAATCTCCAAATCTCCAAATCAATATGGCTTCCGTAATAATAGAACAACGGAAATGGCTATTTTAAATCTTATGGAAAATGTAAATATAGCTAAGGAGAACAAAGAAATAATGATATCAATATTTATGGATTTGAGTAAGGCGTTTGATGTAATAGACCATAATATTCTACTTGATAAATTGTATTGTTACGGTTTTAGAGGGGCAATCAGTGATTGATTTAAAAGTTATTTGCCCGATAGATATAATTTTGTATCAGTAAATAAGGTTTGCTCCAATAAAGCGCTTGCCAAACATGGGGTGCCAAGGGCTCAGTGCTGGATCCACTGTTATTTTTATTATATATAAATGACCTGCCACGTTCATCTGATATACTGAACTTCATATTGTTTGCAGATGATACAACTCTCTCTTTTTCTTGGAAAGATGTTAATACAGCTAAGAATATATTTCATTCAGAATTCATCATTGTAATGAAGTGGTTGGCCACCAATAAACTCTTCATAAATACCAGTAAAACAAATTTCATGATTTTTTTACTAATAAAAGAAATGTATATCTTGATGAGTTTAATGTTAATGAAATCACCATAAAGGAATGTACTGTAACAAAATTTCTTGGTGTAATGCTAGATAAGAATTTGCAATGGAGTGATCATGTAAATTATATCGCGAAAAAATAATGCATACATTTGTCTTAATCGGATCCAAACATTAATGAAGTATGCGTAAAAATAGCAAGATCGGAATGACCATCTGAAAAAGCAAAAATCGAAATTTTTTTTTCCAAACTTTAAAATGGATATGGGGCATTTTAATGCGTTTTCCATGTACGATCAACGAAAGATAAAAAAGCAGCTTTGAGGATACCAGCAAGCCAAATTTGGAGCAGTCCTTATCATTAAAACTCTTTGTGTAAAAGCTCTCTCTCTCTTTTGGGGGAAAAAACCAATATTTTTAATATAAATAATATTCTCTTTATCATAACTCATCCGAGCAGCGATGTTAAGCGACGTTGGATCTGGGTAGTAGTTCGTTGGGAGACCGTCCTCCGCAGCAACAACTAATTTACACTCGGTGAAGGGAGTGAAATACACACGCACTTATTTTTTATTTAATACACATATAAATTTAAATAATATCGTCAACACTTTAGAACCATCCTTGAAAAATTCTGAGCAGTTATGTCTTACACTAACCGACACATCTAATATGAATTAAATAAAAAACATTACTTCATTCGCATGTACATCGAAGTGTTACTCATGAAAACCAATATTTTTAATATAAATAATTTCTTTTTAGCAGACAAAAATTTGCAAATGTTTGGGGAGACCGCAACAACTAATTTACACACGGTGAAGGGAGTGAAATAAATATGCACTTATTTTTTATTTTTTAATGAATACACATCCATTCATTCATTCCTCATCAGTAAAACCTGCGTGGCATATTTTTCTGCGCTTTCTTAGTCGGCTTATACGCCTTTTCGGCACAGGTTGAAAATCATCCGAGCTATCATAGTCAGTAGCATACAACTTGCGCTTCCTGTGGAAACGTCAAGAAAAAGAAAAATATTCTTAGCTCCTTTCAATTGAGAATAATGTATAAATAGGCTGCATGTAACGAGATAATTAAGTAATAAATAAATTATGTTGTAGTAGTAATATTTTTCACTATCTGTTAAATGAGATAATCTTGAGCTTATCCTTTAAAACACCCTTATTGTATAAATACATTGCATGTAATGAGATAATTAAGTAATAAATATTTGATGTCGAAAGTGGCGTTCTAGCATTGAATGATGTATCAACTTACTTTGAACTAGGCGGCTTTTCTTCCCTAGCAGACTCGTTGGAGGTAGATAAAACAGCCGGCTTTGCAACATCATGCTTTGCAATAGAGATAGCAGCAGAATGCCCCGGCTGTTCAGTAATCGTGGATGTGCCAATTTTACATTGAGATCGGCTGTGGAGTAAAAATATTTCTTTTCTATAACATAATAAATGCCTACATATTATATATATATATATATATATATATATATATATATATATATATAGTTTGGAAAAGATTTAATACCGGTTTTAAAATAGATTCGAGACGAAGACCGTCTGGACTGATTTTATAGAAATTCAAGGTTGATCACGAGAGAAGTTATGTAGTCATCTTCCATGCTGCAAAATCTCGTCGTTTGCCTGTCTGCTCAGACATCCACATCAACACAAAATTTTAGTCGCCTGAAGTGTCCGTTACCCCAGTGAGCCCTCTCGATTGTGGTGTCAATAATATCAACCAAGATGATTATTCACCCATTAAATGCATCAGTGAAGAGTGTAAATCTAGATTAGAAGACAACGACTGTGAAGTAGACTCGAGCAGTGAATATGGTTGCAACGAAACCTTGCACCATACCAGAAAAAGACGGAGAGTTTCTGATCAGGAAACAAAGGCTGCAGTTTACTCAATTTTACCAAAACGAATCAAAGATAATTTAGAACATGAACAATGCTCAGGCTGTTATTTTAGCGACTAAAATTTTGTGTTGATGTGGATTCGATCTTACCTCTTGTCGGTGTTCTGAGCAGACAGGCAAACGACGAGATTTTGCAGCATGGAAGATGACTACATAACTTCTCTCGTGATCAACTTGGAATCCTTGAATATCTATAAAATCAGTCCAGACGGTCTTCGTCTCGAATCTATTTTAAAACCGGTATTAAATCTTTTCCAAACTATATATATATATATAAATATGTAGGCATTTATTATGTTATAGAAAAGAAATATTTTTACTCCACAGCCGATCTCAATGTAAAATTGGCACATCCACGATTATTGAACAGCCGGGGAATTCTGCTGCTATCTCTATTGCAAAGCATGATGTTGCAAAGCCGGCTGCATTATCTACCTCCAACGAGTCTGCTAGGGAAGAAAAGCCGCCTAGTGCAAAGTAAGTTGATACATCATTCAATGCTAGAACGCCACTTTCGACATCAAATATTTATTACTTAATTATCTCATTACATGCAATGTATTTATACAATAAGGGTGTTTTAAAGGATAAGCTCAAGATTATCTCATTTAACAGATAGTGAAAAATATTACTACTACAACATAATTTATTTATTACTTAATTATCTCGTTACATGCAGCCTATTTATACATTATTCTCAATTGAAAGGAGCTAAGAATATTTTTCTTTTTCTTGACGTTTCCACAGGAAGCGCAAGTTGTATGCTACTGACTATGATAGCTCGGATGATTTTCAACCTGTGCCGAAAAGGCGTATAAGCCGACTAAGAAAGCGCAGAAAAATATACCACACAGGTTTTAGTGATGAGGAATGAATGATTGGATGTGTATTCAATAAAAAATAAAAAATAAGTGCATACGTATTTATTTCACTCCCTTCACCGTGTGTAAATTAGTTGTTGCGGTCTCCCCACATTTGCAAATTTTTGTCTCCTAAAAAGAAATTATTTATATTAAAAATATTGGTTTTCATGAGTAACACTTTGATGTACATGCGAATGAAGTAATGTTTTTTATTTAATTCATATTAGATGTGTCGGTTAGTGTAAGACATAACTGCTCAGAATTTTTCAAGGATGGTTTAAAAGTGTTGACGATATTATTTAAATCTATATATGTATTAAATAAAAAATAAGTGCGTGTGTATTTCACTCCCTTCACCGAGTGTAAATTAGTTGTTGTTGCGGAGGACGGTCTCCCAACAAACTACTACCCAGATCCAACGTCGCTTAACATCGCTGCTCGGATGAGTTATGATAAAAAGAATATTATTTATATTAAAAATATTGGTTTTTTCCCCCAAAAGAGAGAGAGAGCTTTTACACAAAGAGTTTTAATGATAAGGACTGCTCCAAATTTGGCTTGCTGGTATCCTCAAAGCTGCTTTTTTATCTTTCGTTGATCGTACATGGAAAACGCATCAAAATGCACCATATCCATTTTAAAGTTTGGAAAAAAAATTTCGATTTTTGCTTTTTCAGATGGTCAATATATTGGTCATTCCGATCTTGCTATTTTTACGCATACTTCATTAATGTTTGGATCCGATTAAGACAAATGTATGCATTATTTTTTCGCGATATAATTTACATGATCACTCCATTGCAAATTCTTATCTAGCATTACACCAAGAAATTTTGTTACAGGACTGTACACTCCTTTATGGTGATTTCATTAACATTAAACTCATCAAGATATACATTTCTTTTATTAGTAAAAAATCATGAAATTTGTTTTACTGGTATTTATGAAGAGTTTATTGGTGGCCAACCACTTCATTACAATGATGAATTCTGAATGAAATATATTCTTAGCTGTATTAACATCTTTCCAAGAAAAAGAGAGAGTTGTATCATCTGCAAACAATATGAAGTTCAGTATATCAGATGAACGTGGCAGGTCATTTATATATAATAAAAATAACAGTGGATCCAGCACTGAGCCCGTGGCACACCATGTTTGGCAAGCGCTTTAGTGGAACAAACCTTATTTACTGATACAAAATTATATCTATCTGGCAATTAACTTTTAAATCAATCACTGATTGCCCCTCTAAAACCGTAACAATACAATTTATCAAGTAGAATATTATGGTCTATTACATCAAACGCCTTACTCAAATCCATAAATATTGATATCATTATTTCTTTGTTCTCCTTAGCTATATTTACATTTTCCATAAGATTTAAAATAGCTATTTCCGTTGTTCTATTATTACGGAAGCCATATTGATTTGGAGATTTGGAGATTTGGGCTTTTAAGGGTAACAGCTGCTTCCAGGCCTTTAGAAGGGCGTACACAGTTCATTTCAATGCGACTCGTTGCAAGTCGCAACCACGTTTTGCTTCGCTTAATGCAAAGGGTGAACGGTTCAGCTTTCGCGCTCAATCATCTCAACAGTAAACTTTGTAGTGGAAATTTGTTTCCTCTGTGGGTTGAGTATCATTACTATATATATATATATAAATATTATGTCTTTTTATTTTCGTACAGTTTTTCCATTAGGATATGTAAACAATAAGTACGCTTGTGGCTATGGTACATTCGGCGGATCAACTTGAAAATTTCGCCTCAACAATCTAGTGATCAAGAATATTTTAAAAGTTTTAAAATCCATAATTGGAATTGAGAAACTTAAATAGGGGTAATTAAAACGGAAACATTAAAACTGAGAAACTTCTGCACAAGTAATAACTTTCGAATGATTGCACGCTTGCATACCCTTGTACTTCTGTATTGCGTATTTTAGTAGTTTTGCTTTGTATCTGATTTATTTCAACTCTGTTCTTTATTGAAATTATAACTCCAGTAGATGAAATTATAAATCATTTTCTTTCGAATTTTTTGAGGGCACTTTCTTCAACGGTTACGGCAATAAAAAGTAGAAAAAAATTGGCTGGTAGATAAATGGATCACCTTAGTTCATCGGTAGGAAGTTGCACGCGAATGAAAAGGAAAGTTTAATATTGATGTTGTGGTTAACGATGATTTCTTTGTGTGTGTGTGTGTGTGTGTTCTTGATTGAATTCGATAACTGATCAAACGGATGTAAAGTGTATACCAAAGAGTACCGAACGATATGAAGGCCATTTATATAGAGCATAGATTGTCCTATAATTTGACCTGTGAAATATTATTAAACAGCGAATTCTTTGGCTAAGCTAATTGAATTGTTAATATTGATTTAATTCACTTTAAGCGAGATGATGTGATAGAGTGAGCACTGAATCCCTGACGAGGTGTATTTCTGAATCCACATTAAACTGTAGGTCTAAGGTCGGGTGAAAAGCTTTCCAATTCGGCGAACAGGAGTTAATTATTATTATTACTACTGTAATTTGTACCACCCTATATATATATATATATATATATATATATATATATATAGTGTGTGTGTGTTGTGTGTGTGCGTGATCCTCACTTCCTCTGACAAAAAGCTGTGTGTGTGTGTGTGTGCGTGTGCACGAGTTGTTCATTCGTTTATTATATATACAAACACAGATGGGGTGAGAAGTTTGGGGGGAATGAGGGGGGACGACCGTGTGTTTTGAATTGTCGTTTATTTCGTCTTTCTTCGTAAAAAGGCCTCGGGCAAACACGTGTGTTTCGATTTGACCCAGATTGTCCGAAATCCTTTCCTCGTGAAAGGAAAAAACAGCGTTTAATGATTAATTTCTTATATTGAATAATTAATTTCTTATAATAATTGATTCTCCTAAAAGGAGAAAATTCATTTGTTTTAAATTATTTAGCTTCATTTGATTTAAATAAATATACGTTTGGCATTTTTTTCTGATTTTCTTCCACATGATATGTACAGAGGCGTGTGTGTGTGTGTGTGTGTGTGTGTGCACGATTTGTTCATTCGTTTATTATATATATGTATATACCTGCACAGATGGGGTGAGAAGCTTGGGGGAATGAGGGAGGAGGGGAGGACGGTCGTGTGTTTCGAGTTGACCAGATTCTCGGAAATCCTTTCCTCGTGAAAGGAAAAAACAGCGTTTAATGATTAATTTCTTATATTGAATAATTAATTTCTTATAATAATTGATTCTCTTTATTACTACTGTAATTTGTACCACCCTATATATATATATATATATATATATATATCCATTCCTTTATTTATTTTAAAAGAATGAACAACACTCTCTCTCTCTTTCATATATATATATATATATATATATATATATATATATATATATATATATATATATATATATATATATTAGTACGTTCAGGTTTGCCCACCTCATGCACCTTATCTCTTCGCTGATTATTATTTAATATAATTGTGGTATATCTTTCAATAACAGAGATGTTATCTAGGAATATGACACCATACAAATTACGCGTAAATAAAACGTATTTTCTTCGCTTCGAGAATGTGTCTCATTGTAGACAACAACAAAATTAAGAATCGGAGTGAAGCGAGGTTTACCCCGAGTAGACTGGAAGAAAGGTCAAATTGTGGTCATTTCAAAAAGGCCTCTGGGCAAACAGGTGTGATTCGAGTCGGGAATCGTTTCCTCGTGTGTGTGTGCGTGCGTGTTTGTGTGTGTGTGCACGATTTGTTCATTCGTTTATTTATATATATACAAGCACAGATGGGGTGAGAAGCTTGGGGGAGGAGGGGGGGACGACCGTGTGTTTCGAGTTGACCAGATTCTCGGAAATCCTTTCGTCGTGAAAGGAAAAAACAGCGTTTAATGATTAATTTCTTATATTGAATAATTAATTTCTTATAATAATTTATTCTCTTAAAAGGAGAAAATTCATTTGTTTTACATTATTTAGCTTCATTTGGTTTAAATTAATATACGTTTGGCATTTTTTTCTGATTTTCATTCACATGATATTCAGAGGAGTGTGTGTGTGTGCGTGTGTGTGAGTGTGCGTGTTTGTGTGCACAAGTTGTTCATTCGCTTATTATACAGGGTGTACATAAAGTCAGGATCTATTTTTGTGAAATAATTATTTTTTTCTATTTTTCTTTTCAGAAGCCCTTAGAATGAATACAGAAGAGCGGGTGGCAATAGTAATTTGGCGAATCGAGGGAAAGAAATACAATGACATCAGAGAGAAGTTTAGAAGGAGATTTCATAAGCCGGGGCCAATAGACAAGACAATACGAAAATTGGTGAACAAATTTAAACGAACGGGATCTGTAAATGATGAAGCAAGATCAGGACGACCGTGAATGTCAGATCTTACGCGAATGCAGTACGCGGAATTATCACTGAGGAGCCACGTACGTCCGTTCGTGCTGCATCACACAGACTCGGCCTCCCGACGTCATCTGTGCACAAAATTCTGAAAGTTAATTTGCAGAAGAAAAGCTATCATTTGCAGGTTTTACATGATTTACATGAGGAAGATTTCCCTCGACGAAGTGCTGTGTGTGCTGATCTCGTAGAACAAATCTGGAGTGATAATTTAATGGACAACATTCTCTTTAGTGATGAAGCCACTTTCCATACGTGTGGAAAAATCGCCATAACTGTCGAATTTGGGCAGATGAAGACCGAATGATTTCGTCCAAAATTGGGAAAGAGACTCACCTAAAGTTAATGTCTGGATGGGTTTAACAAAATTTAAGGTTTATGGTCCTTTTTTCTTTGCTGAAGCTACAGTTACGGGGCTTATTTATCTGGACATGTTGCAGCAATTCCTTGAACCTCAGCTGATTGGGGATAGGATTGTTAGTACCATCGTCTATGAACATGATTGTGCTCCTTGTCACTATGCCAAAATTGTTCAGGATTATCTAAATGGACGTTTTCCAAATCGCTGGATCGGACGCGGAAGCAACAGACCTTGGCCAGCGAGATCACCAGATTTAACCCCTTTAGATTTCTTTGCATGGGGCTTTATCAAATCGCACGTCTATCAGACGAAGATTACGAGTCTTGAAAACTTACGTACACGTATACGAACTGCTGCAGATAACATAACCCCGCAAATGCTCCAGAATGTGTTTAGAAATGCTGCGGAACGATTTGAGCTGTGCAGGATACTGATGGGCGTCACGTCGAATCCTACTCTTAATTATTTAATAAATGTTACCACTTTATCATTTTATGATTGAATTCTATATAATTTCCAAGTGCTTCACAAAAATAGATCCTGACTTTATGTACACCCTGTATATACAAACACAGATTGGGTGAGATATTTGGGGGGAATGGACGATCTGTGTTTTGAATTGTCGTTTATTTTCACCTATATTCGTAAGTTTTTTCTTTTAATTGTTTAGTGATTTTTTAGTTTTAATTCACTTTCAGGTGAAAATCCATTATATATATATATATATATATATGTATATAAGGAATGACAAAATTAAATAGACACGGTTATTATGATTCTTTCTATATATATATATATATAGATATATATATATGGTAAGGAGAAAGTTGTTCATTTGTGAGTATTTCGTCTGAACTAATATTTTGACGTTCGCGAAGGGTGAGAAGTTTGGGGGAATGACGGAGGAGGGGGAACGACCGTGTGTTTTGAATTGTCGTTTATTTCAACTTTCTTCGTAAGGTTTCTTTTCCTTTCCCACTGTTATTCAATTGTAATATTTATAATAAAATAGGAATTAAGTGATTTATTGTGTAAAGAGCATGTGTTTAAATTATTTATTTAATAAACAGATGAATCTTCTTAATTCCAACAATTAAAAGAAATTCTGTATTGATTAACTACCATCATATAAATATATTGTGGTATTTTGATTAATATATGGTTTAATTTAATAAATATTGCTATCTGGCAACTCATTCTTCGATTAATTAAATATATAGCACAAACTGGCAACTCAGCCTTCTATTAAATACATGGCGCTATCTGGCAACTCAGCCGGATTAGAGGTCTATAAAAGAGCGAGAAGCTGATGACGGAGTCATACAAGCTCGGCTCCCAGCCGAGCAAGGATCTCTGGTCCTTTCTCTTTCTGGCCCTTTGGGAAAATCCCTTAGAGGCCTCTTAGATTAGGTATAACCCTTTGGGGAAAATAGCTTGGGGGAGAACTCCGCCTCCAAGTTGCATGCCCTTGCAATCGGCAACAAAGGCCGATACTCTCTCTCTCTCTCTCTCTCCTTCAGGTGTACCCTCCCCCCCTTGGCTCCTTCTAAGCCAACTGGCTGATTCAGCCAACTGGCTGATTAGGAGCCTATAAGACAACGCCTACTCGGCTCAAGTCTTCATATACACTTGGCTCCTGCCAGGTGAACACCTCTCTTCCTTTCTCTCCTCCTTCTCTCCTCCTTTCTCTCCTTTCTCTTGGGGGATAACGCCGCCTCCAAGTTTCGCACCTGCAGCATCCCCCACCCCCTTTGCAACATGTTGCATAACAACCCCATCCCCCTTTGCAACCCCCCCATTTGCAACATGTTGCATAACAGCGCCACCCTCCTTTGCAACACCCCACCCCCCTTTTCAACATTACGTAATAATTTGCAACATTCCTGCACTCTCCCCTTTTGCGGCTATACTACTACAGGGTCGAGGAAAATCAAGGCAGTTTTTTTCTTTGCTCTTTAATTTCTTATACACATTTTCTAATAGTATGTATATGGCATCTTTCGTTGTATGTCCATCTCTAAACCCAAACTGTGTTTTATAGTTAAAATATCGTATTTGATTAAGAATTTAGTAAGTTTATTTTACACGATTTTTTCAAATACTTTACTTAAAGTTGGCAACACGGAAATGGTGCGATTAGATGGAGTGTTTGGGTTTCCCGACCTACATACAGGGCTTCCTTTAGACCAGTGGTTCCCAAACGTTTTGAGTCATTACCCCATTTTCACGTGGATACATTCATAATGACCCCCACCCTACCTGTACCCCACGTAAAGCCAGTCGCAGTGCTGTCATGTCGTTCATTTATGCACTTTCTATGCTTTAGAAATACTTGCAGAGTACCAAATTGCCCCAATGGGGTAATTTACCCATAGTTTGGGAAACGCTGCTTTAGACTGTCAGGAATATACTAGTGTTATTGATTGATTCATTAGCTTACTGAGTGGTATTGCACTTTCATCGGATACTAATTTTTACATTTTTACCGGGATCGTATTGATGTCAGAATCTTTATTTTTTTAGATTTTTTATTGCTGGAGAGATATCGTATCAAAGATTGGATCAAAGAAAAATGAGTTTGGATTTTGGTTGTGGCATGTATTGTCAGTAGTGAGTGTCTGCAATTGTGATCGAGGCTGCAGTATTGGAACCAATATTTTCAAAGTTGTTTAATAAACTGGCTATATCTTCGGGGTCCAGTCAAAAGCTGTTATTTCTCTCAGAAACTTTAATTTGTTATTATAGCTGTGAGATCTATAGTCAACTTTTATAGTTTCCTTTGCTGAGAAGTGGGTGATTAACATGGTGTATGTAGGCAAGTGATCTGTGATATTTAATATAATTATACCCGAGATATAGTCAAGCGGGAACCGCACCCAGATCTGATCAAGCAGAGTCGAATTTCTAATGTTATTGTGAAGTCTAGTTCGCTATGTAATAGCTAATTTAAAACCGCTTGCAGTCATGATGTTGTGAAGGAAGCTTGCGTTATTATTTGAATGCTCCTTTATGAGATCAATATTTAAATCTCCTGCAATAACACAATTGTTACCAATATAATTGGAGGTTAGAATTCTACCAATATTCGTAATAAAAGTTGGTATGTTACCAGTTGGTGGTCGGTAAATACCTAACATTGAATACTGGGTGTTATGAAAACATTTCAACTGCAAGTGTTACTCATGTATTGTTTATGCTTGTCAGTTTTTCGATACTTTTACTCTTGTAGTTTGAGTCTACAAATATACTTACACCTCCTCCCCTATTGTTAGCCCTACATATATGGTATGGTACATGGTTGCTTGTGTCCCGTAGAATGTTAAAAAAGATCTTATTATTTTCATTTAACCATGTTTCTGTTAATGTAATACATGTGAATTTAAGTTGTAATAATTTTAGGTTAGATGTCAATTCGTCAAAGTGATTTGGGAGACTGCGAATGTTTAAGTTTAGCAAAGACAGGTTGCCATTGTTGTATTTCTTGTTTAAAAATTTGTATACTGAGATATAAATGGAGTTGACTACGTTTCAGATTCAATAATTTCATTTACAGTATTGAGAGTATTTAAAGTGCTGATCATGATGTGAAGATTAGGGTAATACGTAATGGAAATAATAACAGGTAAAAAATATATATACGGCACACACACACACACATACATATACAGTATATATGAGCATTATTTCGTGTTTTATTTTCGTGGTTATTTTCATCCTATACTGTATGTTATTCACGTGTTAGTTTCGTGAAATAATTTTCATATATATATATATAGGAAAATTATTACGGAACTGTACCGGAACTGTATCTGCATGACAATTATTAACAACATGACTTCCCAGAAAGAATCTGACAGCCGAAAAAACAGAAATCGGGCGCTACTTTTGACTCACCCTGTATATATATATATATTATATAATATATACAGTATATATATTTTTTTTTTTATGTAGTAAGGAGGAGGCCAAAGGCGAACGCCCGCAAAAGTGACCCATCCAGAGAAGAAGGAGAGAGCCAAAAACAAGGTTTCCAAGGTTCAATGATGCCATTTTTTTTCAGAAATTATGAAAAGATTGTGCAGTGTGTAAGATGCATGTATGTGTAGCGAGGAACAGAGGGAGAATTGTGTGTTTGAGAGCATGCTGACTTGCGCACAGTGTAGACGAGACACGGAAAAAGATCAGCTAAGGAAGACAGTGAGAGGGGAAACGGGAGTTCCAGGACTCCCTGTTTCCTCCCTTACGTCCCCCCTGGAGTACTTCCCTGGTCGATTGGTGTCTATAATCTCCTTCTATATTATATATATTAGACCGTTTCACGATTATATGGTAATTTTTCAAATTGAATTTTGATAAACGCACACACTTTTATTTTTTTATATAAAGGAAGAAAAACAAATAGACAAAATATCATTTTATTTGAATGATAAAAAGGCACCCCTCAGATGGCACTTCTTTTACATAATGGATAATTAGAGCAAATATAAGACTGAACGAAAAATAATGTTTTAAAACAAAGCGACTTAAATTCTATTTAAGACAATATTGATTAAGAATATAGGGATTTCAGTGGCTGAGGGACCTCCTTTCTCTGATTTTCAATGATTTGAAAGGCCAGTTGTCTCTCTTCCTCACTCTTTGTGAGCTTCTCATTAAACTCTGTAGCCAGTTTGACTCCTCGTTCAGCACAGTCGTTGATTACTTTGACTGCCATGACCCGATTACGGTGCTCCTCAATGTCTTCAAGTTTCTTGGGAATTTCTATTTTCAAACACTGAAGAAGTCTTGTGTTTGAGTTGTGACAAAACTGGTAATCTTTAAGTCATTGGGGTTTTGCAACATTCGGGGTCCACCTTTCTTGCCCTCACTTTTCGAGGAGGCGTGGTGAAGGTTGTGGAGCATTAGAACCTTATCATCTTCAGTCACGAGGTTTGAGAAAAAGCCAAATCCTACAAGATCCTCACTCAAGTACCAACCATGGTTCTGAAGTTTTTTGAGGGCTGTAGCACCCACTTCCTTATCAACCTGGATCTTGTAGATATGTAGCATCTTGAGGAGGGCCAAATCATTTGCTGGAGCATCAATTCCAACTGGAGATGTATACCAAGTTTGAAGATAAACTGTCACTGAAAAGGCATTTATTCGTATCAGAACTTGTTTTTCATGAGGGGTGAGAAGGAATTGGTTCCTAAATAAGTAAATTTTTAAGGAATAGATGCCCTTTCCCATCCATCTAGCTCTGCTGTAAGCTCCTGGGTAGTGGAATCTGCTATCAGAGCCTTTATTTGTTTTAGGCATTGGACAACCAAGGAAGATAAGTGCAAGTTCTAAGTATTCCCTGTAGTCACCTCGAGTGTGGCCTTGAAGTTTGGAGTTGATGAAAGAAATAAGCTTGTCTCTGTGCTTCAAGATCCAATGATCTAAAGATTCTGAGGTGAGATCATTGGGTTCATAGGGCTTGTAATTCTGCTGATCAATGTTATCCCAACAATCTCTGAATCGATTGAATAAGGGAATTTGTGGACTCGAAGAAGAGAAAAACATGTCAAAAACTGCAGTGATAAGAAGCTCGTGGATATGGTGGCGGCATGCCAGAAAAAGGAGTGATCTCTGAAGGGCCTTTTGGATGATGGTACAAGCCCCAGCATGGATACCTGTATTGCTTGCAGTAGTATCAAAACAAAGGCCTGCTACCCACTCATTTACTTGTGGCTATTGCTTCAAGACATCTAAAACTGCTCTCCCCATTTCTTCTCCCGTTCCAGAAATAAGCTTTGGAATAGACAGTAATTTTTCTAATTCACCTGCACCAGTCACAACAATGGGCATTACATCAATCTTACCCCCATGCATGGATGGAAGAAGCTTTCCATCAAAATGAATTATTAAAGGGGTATTTGGTTGGAAACTGGCTTTAATGTCTTCTCCCATCTGCATCCGTGTTGATCGCCGAGACCTGTAGATAGAGGATGATGAAAGTGTGATCTCTTCAATTTCCACCCCAGCAGCTGAAAGGGCAGGTGCCACAATGTGCATAGCAGCTCTTGCAGATGTTCCAGTGCGGTCCAGAGCAGGCAAGAACTTTTTATCCCTAACAATTACACCTGGTTCAAGTTTCTTCTTTTTTGAAGATGATGATGAGAGTGCTCTGTAGAACAATTCATCACCAGATGATTCTTCACTTCCTCCTGAACCGGAATTTTCACATTGGTTGAGATCCACAACCTTTGTCAATTGCCTCATTTCTTCCTTTGATTTCCTGCGAAGTTTTTCCATTCTTTCCATGCTTATCTGTCGTGCTTTTGCCTTTCTTGAAAACTCCTTGTCTTCTGGACCCATAATCATTTTCCGATCGTTCCTTTGATCCTTAAGAAAATCTTTATCCTCCTAGATGATTCTTCACTTCCTCCTGAACCGGAATTTTCACATTGGTTGAGATCCACAACCTTTGTCAATTGCCTCATTTCTTCCTTTGATTTCCTGCGAAGTTTTTCCATTCTTTCCATGCTTATCTGTCGTGCTTTTGCCTTTCTTGAAAACTCCTTGTCTTCTGGACCCATAATCATTTTCCGATCGTTCCTTTGATCCTTAAGAAAATCTTTATCCTCCTGCAGATGATTCTTCACTTCCTCCTGAACCGGAATTTTCACATTGGTTGAGATCCACAACCTTTGTCAATTGCCTCATTTCTTCCTTTGATTTCCTGCGAAGTTTTTCCATTCTTTCCATGCTTATCTGTCGTGCTTTTGCCTTTCTTGAAAACTCCTTGTCTGGACCCATAATCATTTTCCGATCGTTCCTTGATCCTTAAGAAAATCTTTATCCTCCTGCAATTTTATTTCTGTTTCCACTTCTGAATGAGCTACATCGAAAAGCTTCTTTAAGCTGGTGACAAATTCTGCTTCATTCTTCTCTTGGGTAGGAGTTCGTCGAGTTCGGTTCTTGACCAGCCCTTCATGCTTATTTTAAAGCCTTTTAAGCTTTGAGACAATATAAGGCTTGTGGGATGTAATTAAGGAGGCTTTTCCCACATAGCAATAACTTCGTTGGCTACAGTTGCGCAAGCTACAGAGACATTTTGCTTTCCCACCTTAATGTGATAAAAAAGACGTTTAAGGACATCACTGTTAGTTGGAAGCTGCTTCTCAGAAAAACCCTCTTCCAGCACTTGTCCGACCAACCAGACTTCACACTTGTTTCTGTTTTTTGCCATAATCTGAGGGAAAAAGTTTTACCACCTGTTAGTCTTAATAATAATATAATATAATCATTAATCACTCACCTAAATTATATTATGACTTGATTACTGTAAGAAAGTTGTAAAGTAACATGAAGTAACCTTTCTAGAACAGTAAACTTGTGAAAATATCAGTAATTATAGATGAAAAAGCAAATAAAACATCATATAATCCATAAAGGGAAAAAATGGAAATTCTAGAATAGTTATCCTGAAGGAAGAATTTTCTAGAATTCTCTCTAAAGAATATAGGGGGTTACTGGACCATTCCTGAAAATGACCTACTTAACTTCCAATTTTATTTATGAATTTTATATGCCAAATTTAAGAGGACATCACAAAATAAATAAATATATTGCCAGAAAAATGAAAATTTTCTCATGAGGGGTAAAATAGATATGCATTGAGGGGTGGGATAACAATAAACTCTTGTCTTAATATTTTGCATGAAGTCTTTATTCATGAGATATTACTTTTTTAGTATGTGTGCGTTGAGCCATCATAAATTTCGATTTTTCGAAACGGCCTAATATATACAGGGCGTCCCAAACAAATGTATACACACTTTAAATAATTATAAAGGCAGTGTTTATTAAAATACATTTCATTTTCAAAATGTAATAGAATCTACAGACATTATTTAATTGTTTTGTCAACGCCTGTTTTCAAACTGACGTCCGTTCTGGTCCAGGCACTGCTGATAACGCGAAGCAATGGAATCGCAAACATCACGAAACATTTCGTTTGGTATTTGTGTGCATTCTCGTTCAATGGTGCTCTCAATTCAGCGACTGTTGCAGGTTTTATAGCGTAGACTTTGTCTTTTAAGTATCCCCATAAAAAAAGTCTAGTGGTGTGAGGTCTGGTGAACGCGGAGGGTATTCTACGAAACCCCTTCGTCCAATCCACATCCACATCGTGCCAAGTACCACTCGCAATACTCCACTCTTCGGTCCGGATCATCTTCATTAATAGCATGGACTAATCTTGGAATGTAACTTTTCCATTGACAGCGCTTCAAAATGCGTTGGACAGACGATTCTGAAATTCCTACCTCACGACTCGCTTGCCGCACAGATTTTCTTGGACTTTGGTGATACGTTTCCAGTACTCTTTCTTGCTTTGTGGGGCTTGTCGATGTCCGTGGTCTTCCGGAACGCTTCTTGTGGACATTCTCAACAGTTCCATCGGCTTCAAACTTATCTCTAATTCGAGTGATGGTAAGTCGCGTTGGTGGATCTGTTTGAAACTCCCTCCTAAACTGTCTTTGCACTTCAACTGCGTTTTCACACTTCCAGTAGCATTTTAGAATGAATTTCCTTTGTTCAAAGCTTAGTCTGACTGCCATTATTAATTCTAATGGGTTTAACTAGGAAAGAAAGAAACATCAATTGAGCTATCAGCTGTTAAAGTGTGTATACATTTTTTTGGGACGCCCTGTATATATGCACAGATATACACAATATTCACATATACAACAGTATATGCTAAAAACTATAAAAAAAAAAATTAAAAAGCTGTTGTAGTAAAGCAAGAACGTATGTGAGAACGCAGTATTATATATACATCGGAGCACCGACAATTCAGCGCAGGACAATTCAGCGCCGACAATTCAGCGCCGACAATTCAGCGCAAAGACAATTCAGCGCAAGACAATTCAGCGCCAACAATTCAGCGCAAGTCAGTACCGTTAAAAGTTTAGTTAAAAATAATAAAAATAAATCGCAATAAATAAAAAAGAGAAAAATTTGTATATTTATATATATGCTAAATTGGGTCTGTATCGAAGGAGTGACATAACAAAGGAGTGACATAAATACCGTAACGAAGGAGTGACATAACGAAGGAGTGCTGAATCGGAGATAAAATTCAAACGAGTATAATTATTAAAATTTTATTTAAAAAAACAAAATTTGTTAGAATTGTTAAAATTAAGATTTTATTTCAAAAACTAGAAACCTAACCTAACCTAATCTAACATTTGCAAGCCTCTCTTCCCTCTGGATTTGTTTTTTCTTCTTCTTTGTTGGTATTTTCGCGCTGAATTGTCTTGCGCTGAATTGTCTTTGCGCTGAATTGTCTTGCGCTGAATTGTCGGCGCTGAATTGTCGGCGCTGAATTGTCCTGCGCTGAATTGTCGGGTCACGATATACATCCACAGTGAGACTGTACAGTTGAAAGTTAGGAAGTTATAGTTATAAAAACTTAAAATAAAAAATTAAATAAAAAAAATAAAAAATATATCATTATAAAATCCTAAAATGAACGATTATAGAATTCGAGGAATTATAATATAATTTTAGCATGAGAATTGTAAGATATAGTCAGAGGCCTTCCTGCTTCCCTGCTACTATATCATTATAATTAATACCTATTCTAATAGGAGTTTACAGTGAAAAGTATCTGAACAAAAATTACTTCAGACAAGGTACAGTATATTCTCCTTTGCATATTAACATTAGACCAATATATATATATATATATATATTTTATTTTTTATGTTGTGTGTGTGTGTGTGTGGTGTGTGTGTGTGTGTGTGTGTGTGTGTTTTACCAAATAATTCGAAAACATAAGGCAGACTTTGACATACTGTAATTTGACAAATCGGCTGGGCTTGCCAAAGAAGAGCTCCCCTGATTAATGGTAACTCTAGGTCAAAGGTGAACTGCTGCAGCAAGTCAAAGTTTTGTTGCATGTAATTTAAATAACAAAGAATGACTTCTGGTACCCATCAAATAAGGAACGGTTTACAGTGAAACTTAACAGAATTGTGAAGACTTAGTGGACAAAAGGGAAGTTACTCCTTTTGGTGAATATAAATGTAAATGAAAGATAAAGGTCATAGCGTCAGATCAAATACTTCTTGGTGAAGAAAGGGCTTCTCCTTTAATGATCACGTATTTACTTTTGTATTTTACTGTATATTTACTGTCTATTTTATTTTTTTCCTTAATAAGGAAAAATTTGTCAAAACATAACATCTTTAATAAGCGATAATATAAGGATGTTAGGCATTGAATTACAAGTGAACAATGTTTGCATATTAATTGTAAACTGCTATTTACCATACAACAACGGCAGTAATCTAGATGAATATATAGATTTGCTATACAAAATTAAGTCATTATCAGATTGCCCCAAATATTCTCTGTATAATAAAGGAGAACTTTAATGCGCATGTGAACTTGGAATTCTTTGTAGAGTTGGGTAACATGTGCGAGTCGGCCAAATTAAGTATAAGTGATGTAGATGTATGAGGGGTAACCAATGGTAATTTCACATAATATGTTAGTGATATGAGTGGTACAACCAGGTGGATTGATCATGGTCTCACTAGTAATAATCTAAAGGCTCGAATTGTTAGAGTTCATATTCTGCATGATTTCCTTCTTTCTTATAGACCGTTAGAACTATAATAACTATTAATTTTACCTACGTATGCGCAACACGACGTAAAAAGAACTCAATAGGTAAGAATAATCGCATCGATTGGTCTAATATAAATATGCAACAGAGAATAGAATATAGAGACAGAACAGGTCACCTCTTTAATAATTTAGAAATTTTGCATCTTGCCTGTAGTAATCCTTGCTCAAATGATTCGCACTGTAAACTCATAGAGGTATTATAAGAAGATAGTATCCATGTTAAGAGAAGCAGGAAGACCCCTGATAAAATCTTATAACTATCATACTAAGATTAGGATCATTATACATGAATATGTGTAGAAGTAGGGGTCAGTATAAGGCAGCCATAAGGCGATGTAAACAGGAAGTAGAGTCTATTCGCGCACGAAAAGCCTGTGAAGCTCGCATAAATAACGATAATTACAAATTTTGGAAATTTGTTAAGAATCAAACGAGTGTCAAAAATGTCCTCCCTCCGACAATCGATGCGGTGTCAGGGAAGGATGAAATTGCAAAGTTGTGGAAAAACCACTTCTCAAACATTCTTAACAATGTGAGTAGGGATAATCTTAAGAGAGATTGCAGTGAAACACCTGTGGGAAGGATAAGGGAAAATACTTTGATATCAGTTTCTGCGTCAGGGGTAGATGACTTATCGAATGAGCATTTAAAATATCCAATGCCGTGGTATGTCTGCATATACCATTGCTCTTATCAGCCATGCTTGCTCATAGCTATATCCCTGCAGAGTTCATGAGGGTATATATCTTGCCCCTGGTCAAAAATATGTATGGAGACATTCTGTCCAGCAATAATTACAGGCCTATTGCTGTCGCTTCCTGCTTCTCGAAACTATAGAAAAACTCTTGTTACGC
Organism: Bathynomus jamesi; assembly: GCA_023014485.1. NCBI lineage: Eukaryota > Metazoa > Arthropoda > Malacostraca > Isopoda > Cirolanidae > Bathynomus > Bathynomus jamesi. The sequence continues at coordinate 246,049 of JAJOZX010002055.1, read as the reverse complement.
CGATTAAATGATTACCTATGGACATCAAATCAGTTTTGTTTTAAAAGGTCCTACTCAACTGACCTGTGTATCTATGTACTTAAGGAAATAATATCTAAATATATTGACAGCAATTCAACTATTTATAGCTGTTTCCTAGATATAAATAAGGCATATGGTAGAGTGAACCACAATATTTTATTAAAAACTAGAAGACAGAAAGGTTCCCATGTACATATTAAATTTATTGAAATTTTGGTATTCCCACCAATCTTTCACCGTTAGGTGGGGCAATTTACTATCTGAATGTTTTGGCTCCTCTTGCGGAGTGAGGCAAGGCTCCTTGTTCTCTCATATGCTGTTTAATGTGTATATTAACGGATTAATTGCTTCACTTAATGAGGTAACAGTGTGATGTTGTATAGATAACACAAGGATAAATAACTTACTGTAGTTTATGCCGATGTTATAGTGTTAATAAGTCCCTCTGTTAAAGGTCTGGATCGGCAACTAAAAGTCTGCGATGTGTATTCGCAAAAACATGATATTCTTTTTAATGTTAAAAAAAATTAAGGTTATGCAATTTCATCCTAAAAGCTGTAATCAGCCAGCTGACATTAGGTTTAAAATGAAAGGTGAAGTAATTGAGGAAGTACAAGAGCTTAAGTATTTGGGTCAAACTATCACCAGCTCCTTGAGTGATGACTCAGACATAAGAAAACAATCTCGAAGTCTTTGTGCTCAAGCGAATATAACCATAATGAACTTCTGGTTCTGTACAAGTGAAGCTAAAGACACTCTCTTTCGTACTTTCTGCAGTAATATAATTGAGGGGTCCCGCGTCTTAAGGTACCTAAGCGCCAAAATTAAAATTCGTCAGAAATCGCCGCCAAAGTTCAGCAATATTCTGGCAGTAGTATCTCTGTTATTAATTGAGCTAGAACGTTCATTTTTGGCTAAATTAGAGTTCTAAGTATGCTAATGAAGATGTTGATGAGTTTTTGGAATAGATTTTCATATTTTATATTTTATATATATTTTTTTTTTATTTTTTGATTTTCTTATTATGCCGAACTTTGGGTGAACTTTTGGCTGGCGATAGAGGTGAAAAAAGTAGTTCGCTTCATAAGGTTTTCAACCATACTGCTAGTGTCGTAAGGTCATTATAACCCAAACCACGCGATTGAGGAAGGGTGAAAATAGTGATATCCATCAAAAACACGTTTTCGCCTGTGATGGCGCTTAGGTACCTTAAGAGTTAAGACGCGCGACCCCTCAATTATATGGACAGCAACTTTGCGTGAATTATAAAAAATGTTCTGGCAGAACCCTAAATTTGCTGTAGAACAGGTCTTTTAGACTCCTACATAAATTACCTCTGAGATGCTCAGCTTCGCAAATGTTTGCTACTCGCAATGTCCCAAGCTTCCTGGAGGTAACAAGACGTGCTCAATACAGTCTAATGCAAAGAATTAAAAAATCAACCAACGAAAAGTCTGTCTATTTCTATCCTTAGTATATGAACTTTCATTGTATTATTAATGTATGTCGTATGGACTATAGTCTGCCAATAAACCTTTTCATTTTCATTTTCATTTCATATTAAATTAGTTCATGCCTGATTTGGATATTAGAAATTCCATAATAAATTAAGATACTCCTTCAATTTAGCCATCAGGCATCCTGATTTATTTTAAAGTTCTTTTTAATAAACACACAATATCGGCTCGCTGATCTAATGGGAAGTAATGTGCGACGTGGCCAAGCCGTAGTTAGACGTGGGGTTATAAAATGAATCTGAGAAGCAAACACTTGAATCTTTTTTTTTTATGCCTTCGGCAACGAATTTGATTTTTAATTAGTTTCCGTTTTGAAAACAAACTTTCATATTAAAGTTTTCTTTTGTTATTTTATTCTTATTCTTTTATTTACTTTCAGATTTTATTATTTTTCTTTTGTTCTCATTAAATGAAAGAGTTCTTATGTAGGTTTTACCCTTTAGTAACTCACGTTATGTTCTTATGCGATTATACGTTCAGCAAGTACATACAATATATGCATGACTTTTCATATGAGGTAAATATATATATATATATATATATATAAGTGTCTTGTCTTTAACCGTATTTACTTTTTGCATGTAGAATTAGGTAAAAATAAGAAAAACAGGAAAAAATTAAATTACAATTATGTTTTAAATGTTTGTGGTAAAAATGCATTTAGGGCCTGGAAATCTTTTATTTTTAACGTACTTGAAAGGCGTCAAATTAACGTTATAATTGTATCCGTGCGCGTTAAATCTTCTGAGCTGGAACTCATAAGTAGCAGTAGTATGATGGCAAAAGGGCCGAAGGATGTGGGGCGCTTTGAGACTTGCCCATTTATGGGACTTCACCCTCCTTAATCAGGGGCATTTGGGGGTTTGTCCCTTGAGGGGCCCCCTCCTCCTTGGAAAAAAATTAAAAATTTTAAATTTTTTAACAAAATTAAAAAGAATTTATCCTCACCTTCCTTCATGGTCTTTCCAAAAACAAACAAACCTTCGAGTACTTTTTACGCAGCGTTCCGTCGTGTTCGCGGGCCCCCGTCGGTTTTCGCTGCAGGGGGAGCAACATTCCCATTCATCAGACTGATATTCTGTGTGTGTATATATATATATATACACACGTACTTTACAGGTAAAAATCAAATAGCAGAGTCACCTTATGACTACAGATATTGACTTTAAATGTTGAACCTTATACCCTTAAACAATAGAGAATGAACAGAAGAAAACTTTAAATAAATATTTGGAAAAGGGCTTCATAGACTTATACGAGAGGACGTACGGGGCAAAAACATAGAGCAACTTATGTTATGTTCTCGGAGCCATTTTTACCGTATAGCTAGACGAAAACATTCATTTCTTTCTTCAGGTTAAATATAGATGTCACGAAAAGCAAAAATCAGATTAATTATGATCCAACACCTACACAAATTTATGAATTAATATTTGTATTATATGAAATTAGAATAATAGAAATATTAACTAAATTAAAATAAATTACATCTAATTTTTAATTATAGGATAACTCATAATTTTCCAATTTTGAAGTCAAATATTTTATCAAGCAGATAAACTGTTTTAATTATTCATCCATCAAATATGTTTTTCTACCTCTAATTATCCACTTAAACAGTATTATTATTATTATTATTATTATTATTATTATTATTATTAACTATTTATCTTAAACTATTTTTTTAGCCTTTATTATACCATCAGTTTCAGATGTAGGAGTCGTAACCATTGTTGTATTTCTTACGGATAAAGTGCGGAACCAATATTAGTGTAATCCAGGCTTTAAAAGAGAGCAGTGCATAAATTTTATATTTTAGAAGTACAAACAACAAATTTTGTTTTCTTTCATTGCCTTGACTTTTTTTCACAGTAGTAAATAACAAATAAGTAACAAATAAGTAACTTGAATGGTACCTGTATACTAGTGATAACCAATTTGGCTTAAAGAAGAAACTCAGTACTGATGTGTGTGTGTGTGTGTGTGCCTTGGAGGAAATGGTCTGTAAACACCAAACTCTAGATGCTAATGTATTTTTGTGTTTCCTGGATGCCCCTAAGGCTTTTGATCGTGTTAATCATAACAAATTTTTCATGAAACTTGTAAATCGTAATGTACCTGGTTATTTGGTCCGTATATTAATATTCTAGTATAATCACCAGACAATGATTGTAAGGTGGGGTGGGGTTAATTCAGAGCCATTCTCTGTGCCCAATGGTGTCAGGCAGGGAGGGATATTATCCCCATCCTTATTCACTGTTTATATGGATAATCTAACTGCTGTGCTGAACACTTATAAATAGGCTTCTATATTGGTACAATGATTGTTAATCATCTGACGTATGCAAATGATCTGGTTCTTATTTCTTCACCTGTAAAAGGCCTCAGCACAGTTTTGAAGGTTTGTGAAAGGTATGGGATGGATAACGAGATAAAATACAATCCTGCTAAAAGGCATGTTATGTTTGTGAGGACCAAGGCCTACAAATATATAAAATTTTCCGAATCTCGATTGAATGGTATGGTGCTGTCAGAAGTGTCCCAGACTAAGTATCTTCGCCACATACTAACTGATAGTCTTTCAGATGACTGTTATTCTAAGGCAATGTAGACAATTATATGCTCAGGGAAGTGCTTTGGTGAGAAAATTTCATATGTGTAGCCTACATTAGATGTTAAACTTATTTTATTTAAACCTTTTTGTACTCCAATGTATATAGCTCATTTGTGGTGGATCTACAGCCTCGTCAGCGTGGTCGAAAGATGGTCATTACCTCAACCTTATCTGCTGTTCTCGACCGTACCAAACACTCTGACAGAAAGGCAACAATGGTAATGATTGAAACAGCTAAGAGCCTGGGCCATGATGTCACAGATTTGGCACTCAACCTGCAGACAATTCAGCGTTCTCATCAACAACACCGAAAGACAATGTTTCATCTCTCAAAGAAACTTTTCAGGCGGAAGGTCCTCTCGTAGTGCACTGGGACGGAAAAATACTGCCCAATATTACTGGAAAAGAGTATTCTGATCGTCTGCCAGTTCTTGTCTCAGGAAGCGATATCTCTCAATTACTAACAGTGGCGAAACTACCTTCTGCAACTGGACAAGCTCAATCTACTGCAGTCAATAATGCACTCAGAGTGGGGAATAGAAGAAAAGGTTCAAGGTATGAGTTTCGACACAACTAGCTCGAACACAGGAAGAATAAATGACGCTTGTATCTTGATTGAGCAGAATCTCGGACGCAACCTTCTCTTCTTCGCCTGTCGTCACCATATTTACGAGCTTGTAATAGCAGCGGTTTTCAAACGTTGTATGGGTAGGCTGACCATACGTACCGTGAACACAGTACCGTTTTTTTTATGGGTTCTGTATGGGTTCTGTCACTGAAGAATAATTGTAAGCTCAATATGTTTATGTACTTACTTTTTCATGAATACAGAATATTACATAACCCCCGTCCCTTTTTTGCCATCCCAATGTCCCGTTTTTGTCTCAAGGAAATATGGTCAGCCTATGTATGGGAGAGTCGAGTGCGCCCAAAGTACCCCTCTTCAAACGATTTGCAGCTAAGTGGAAATGTCTTGACAAACAAAATTTTCAGAACAGTTTCACCGATCCCTTCATATGCCAATCTCTCTCAGAGGAGAAAGAGGAGCTTTTGATATTCATCAACTCACAGCTTTCTGAAGCTCAACCGAGAGACGATTATAGAGAGCTGCTGGAGCTGGCAAGCATCTTCCTCGGAGCAGTACCAGCAAAAGGCACCCGTTTTATGACTCCACGGTCCATGCACCATGCCCGTTGGATGTCAAAAGTCATCTACAGTCTGAAAGTATGGATGTTTCGTGGCCAGTTCCACCTCTCTTCTTGCGAGGAGAAGGGTCTACGAGATATCTGCCTTTTTGCAGTACGTCTCTACATTAAAGCCTGGATCACTTGTCCCAGTGCACCCTGTGCTCCAGTAAATGATCTTCAGTTCCTCAAAGATTTGCTGGGTTACTCGTCAATACATCCAGGCATTTCACAAGTCGCCTCGGCCAAAATGTCCAACCATCTCTGGTACCTTTCGGAAGAATTAGTTGCTCTGGCCTTTTTTGATGACAAGACCTCGGCTTCGACAAAGATTCAGATGATTCACGCGCTGAATGCTAACAGTAGTGCGGAGGACGATGAAGCACCCCCCAAAAAAAGTTCAAGTTAGTCTGAAAACTTTCGGAGATAAGTCACTACAGGATTTCGTCACAAACAGATCCCGCACTCTATTCACAAAGTTTAATCTATCGGAACACTTTCTCAAGGAAGATCCAACGACCTGGAGCGAACTGGAAGGTAGTACAAACGAGCGAAAGAGAAGGTGAGACCCATCAACGATGTGAATGACTATGCAGAGAGAGCGGTTACTCTCATTCAAGAATACAGCAGTCGTCTTACGAACGATGAAGAACAATTACAGTTTCTTCTCAAGTTGTCAACGAACACCGCCGTCTCTTCCCAGGTAGCTTCAAACAAACTCTTTCTATGGCTGTATAAGTTTCGTTTTTCATGTGTATTCATTATAGTTATATATTATTCAATATGTTAAAACTTCATGTTGCTTGAGCTACCTCATAATGTTGGAATAAATGTTTCAAAATTTATATGCAGTGTATTTACACCAATTCGAACGACTTTGAAGCTTGTGATCCTAAAAATTAAAAAAAATTTTTTTGAAGCGCTACCCCAATATATATATATATATATATATATGCGTGTATATTATATACTGTTAAGGTATGGGGTTGCTGGTAGACTTATTTGAATTGAAATAAGCCAAGAAAATATCATATTATTCTTTAAGCTCATAGACGGTCATTCTCTTATGAAATGGTAGTTTTGAGTAAATTTTTAATTATAGACAAAGGAGGAATAAAATAAAAAGACAAGTGCTGAGCTACATAATAATAATAATAATAGCAAGTAATATTCGTACAATTGCTGCGTAACAGAAACTTAGTTACTTATTTGTTATTTACTACTGTGGAAAGAAGTCATGGCAATGAAAAAAAAAGAATTTGTTGTTTGTACTTTTAAAATATAAAATTTATGGGTACTTTCCTGTTATCCCGGACCCCAGACCTTTTGCCAGATTCGTACGCCACTTGCCAGATTGCCAAATTTTAATGCCAAATTTTTTTATTTAAATGTTAATTAACTAAGAAAACAAAACCTAACTTAACCTAACCTAACCAGGGGTTGGGTTAGGTTAGGTTAGTTACTTAACATTTAAAAAAAATTTGGCAATGAAATTTGGTAATCTGGCAAGTGGCGTCCGAATTTGGCAAAAAGTCTGGGGTCCGGGATAAAAGGAAAGTACCAATTTATGTACTCTGCTCTCTTTTAAAGCCTGGGTTACCCTAATATATATATGTGCATATATATATATATATATATATATATATATATATATATATATATATATATATATGTATATATGTATACACCTTCCTTCACCAAAACAATTTTGTAGAATTGGTTCCGCACTTTTTCCGTAAGAAATCCAACAATGGTTACGACTCGTAGATCTGAAACTAATTGTATAATAAAGGCTAAGAAAATAATTTAAAATAAATAGTTAATTATAAAAATAATAATAATAATACTAATAATAAAAATAATAATAATACTGTTTAAGTGGATAATTAGAGGTAGAAAAACATATTTGATGGATGAATAATTAATTAAAACATTAGTTTATCCGCTTCATAAAATATTTGACTTCAAAATTAGAAAAGTATGAGTTATCCCTATAATTGAAAATTAGATGTAATTTATTTTAATTTAGTTAATATTTCTATTATTCTAATTTCATATAATGCAAATATTAATTCACAAATTTGTGTAGGTGTTGAATCATAATTAATCTAATTTTTGGTTTTAGTAACATCTATATTTAACCTGAAGAAAGAAATGAATGTATTCGTCTAGTATAGGGTAAAAATGGCTCCGCGAATACAACACAAGTTGCTGTATGTATAAGTCTATTAAGCTCTTTTTCAAATATTTATTTAAAGTTTTCTTCTGTTCATTCTCTATTGTTTAAGGGAATAAGGTTCAAACTTGAATGTTAATATCTGTAGTCATAAGGTGACTCTGCTATTTGATTTTTACCTGTAAATAATTCCCACTCATCAGTCAGTCTGATAAGTGGAAATGTTGCTCCCCCTGCAGCGAAAATTAACGGGGGCCCGCGAACACGACGGAAAGCTGCATGAAAAGTACTCGAATGTTTGTTTGTTTTTGGTTTGTGTTTGTTTGTTGAAATATCTCTGAATTTTTTTTGAAAGACCATGAAGGAATGCGAAGATGAATCCTTTTTAAATTTAAAAAAATAAAAATAAAATTTTTATAATTTTTTTTCCCGAGGAAGAGGGGCCCTCAAGAGGCTCTCAAGGGACAAACCCCCAAATGCCCCTGATTAAGGATGGTGAGGTCCCGTAAATGGGTGAGGAACTTAAAGAAGGGGGCCCCCTTATTACGGAGGCGAATGCCTCCAGGGGCAAGTTTCAAAGCGCCCCAAATCTCTCGGCCTCTTTGCCATCATACTACTGTAACAAATAGAGGATTGTGGTATCTTTCTTATTAAAATGCAAAAGAACTGAAAGAGAAATACAGTAGCTATTAATAATTCCGTGCTTAAGGAGTTAGAATCCACCAAAGGACGTCTCATGCGTTTTACTGGTTTTTATTACTTGTTTTCTAACTTTTATTTAAAGTTCTCATTGCGTTTTCTAAGTTACTGTATGTTGTTGTTTTGATCTTAAATAACAGATTTACGTCTTTTGTAAGCTATATTATGTCGCCATTCCTAAATTTTCACTGACTTCTTTTGCACTGTTTACATGTTTATTAGAATTAACTTTCATATGGACACAAAAGTTGTGTGGATGTACTGTTACTGTTTCAACCCTTTAGCGCCCGGAGGTCTTCTGAAACTGAATAAAATCGTCTGGCGTTAGCCAGAACAAAATATGTAATGTCACTGTGCACTAAAGGGTTAAACTTCCGGTAAATAACTCTGAATAAGTTAAATATTTAAAATATCTTCTTCAAAAGTCGGTAAAAAGAGTTTGATTTCATATTAGTTTTAGAGTTAGCTAACAGCTATATCTTCTTTAAGCTTTCCACACTTCTAAATTGTGAACTAAATTTTCATTCGTCGAAATCTTTTACTGTTATTTATTGAAGGTTCTGATATCAGATCTTTTACAAATGGACGACCCCACGGGATTTAACTGAAAATTTGTATACTAATAAATCTTTATATTCTAATAACGAAAATAACATTATTTTCCTGGAGAAATACACGCAACATACGAAAAAAATTGCATTCATATGCGCTCTAGTTTGCATGGCGCATGACCATTATCTAAATTATGTAGTGTTATGTAGTGGATTTTACAAAATAAAACGCAGATAATATCCTTTATTTATTAAAATTTGCAATATTTAGTAATATTTTAATAAATAAATCTTCAGTTTCATACCTTTTTCTCCATAAGAACTCGCATAAACAGTAATTTTTGTTGTTGTTATTAATGTTTATTTGTTGCCTGCTTAGACTTAGTTTAGTCTGAATATTATTGTTGTAGTGTGAGCATATGATAATGCAGTGCTGTGATGTATCAACTTGCGAGTTGCCCCCGGTCAAGTGAAAACCCGGTTAGGTTAATTGAATGTAAGGTTAGGTCAATTGAATGTCCGGTTAGGTCAATTGAATGCCCGATTAGGTCAACTGTGCGCCCTTGACGATTGGTTAGCTTGTCATGATATTTTCGTGAGTTTTAATGAAAATATCACGACTTAACCTAACCAATCGTCAAGGGCATACAATTGACCTAACCGGCATTCAATTGACCTAAACGGGCATTCACTTGACCTAACCTGGCATTCAATTGACCTAACCGGGCATTCAGTTAAGCGGGGGCCACACAGCAACCTCGTATCCGGGCGTCATGAGCGGTGTAAACTAGATAATGGTCATGCGCCAAGCAAAGTAGTGCGCAAATAAATGCAATTTTTTTCGTATATTGCGCGTATTTCTCCAGGAAAATAATATCATTTTCGTTATTAGAATATAAAAATTTATTAACAAAAATTTTCAGCTAAATCCCTTGGGGTCGTCCATTTGGAAAAGATCCCTGATATCTTAGAGAGAGAGAAGAGAGAGAGAGAGAGAGAGGATTCGTTAATTCATTATATATACCATTTGGATGTATCTGATAGTGTTTTATGTTAGAACAAACACAAAAGTTTTCTGCTGCAAACATTTCGATTTCTCGTGATAGCAATTCGTTTAGTAATATTGAATAACTTCCTTAGATAAGACTTCTCATAAATAAACATTTTATTTTTAACTTTATAACACGGTATAACTATGTCGTTAACTTGAAGACTCGAAACACTCTCCTTTTTAAACCAATTCCAATTTTATCTTATTTAAAACTAAAATTTACAGACTTTTGTTAGTCTCACTCGCTCTTTCAAGGAAATTGTGCCGAGTCCAAAGCTTATCAAGAGACATACCTTGGTCTGGATTCGGTCCAGTTAGGATTTAATTCGATTCCGTTACAAACCTATTGTATATAAAATTAAATCGATGCTTAAAGAATATTTTGTTCCTATTTTTGATGTTAGACTATTATTTATATTATATAAATTAAACTATTTATTATTTTTGGTTATAATGTTATAATGTCATATAATGTATTTGCATAATGATTTCAATATATTTTATCATTTAATTAGTTCATTGGAGGTTACGTTTTTTACATAATTATTATTGAATTTTTCATCTTAGTTGTTATTTAGTTTTAGATCTATTTATTTATTTATTTTCTTTTGTTATCATTAAACCCAAATAAATGTTACGAAAGCGATTAGAAATTAATTATTATTGTTATTTATGTTATAATGTTATAATGTTTCAGACCAACAAAGACCCTAGGATCCATTCATGGCTGGTCTACCTAACTGTGCTTGTAGTGGTGTATTGCGCATGTCCTCCGTGGTGGCGGAGAGAATATACAATTTCACATGGGTTCCGAACAAAAAAAAACCTTAATTTTACTACCTTAAACTATACCCAATCTATCAACATAGTATGTGTCTAATCGATTTTTAAACATGTTTATAGACGTGCTACTAATTACTTCTACTGGCAAACTATTCCAGCTATTTACTATTCAATGCTTAAAAAAGTTTTTGCCAACTGCTGTCTCGAACCTCCTACTTGTCAACTTACACCCGTTATTTCTAGTTCTATTATATTGTGATATTTCGAAAAAGCTATCTCTATTTACGTTATCGAACCCATTCGTAATTTTAGAAACCTGGATTAGATCACCCCTTAGCCTCCTAGTATCGAGTGTAGTCAATTTTAAATCCTTAAGCCTATCCTCGTATGACTTCGACCTAAATGACGGAATAATCTTAGTTGCTCGTCTTTGAACGCTTTCGATTTTATCTATATCTTTGCGCATATGCGGATTCCAAAATTGGATCGCGTACTCCAAATGGGGACTAACTAGTGATACATAAAGAGAAACAATAATATCGCGCCATTTGTACTCAAAATTCCGAGCTATAAAACTTAGCATTTTGTTCTCCTTATTGACCGCTGATATACTTTGTTTCGCCACTTTTAAATCTCCAGTGACTATAACTCCTAAATCTTATTCCTGTCTACGCTTGCCAACTCCTTCCTTGACATACTATACGCAGAATTACCGTTACGCGAACCTATATGTAAAATTTTGCACTTATCGACGTTAAACCTCATTTGCCATGTGACTGACCAATCAACGATTTTGTTCAGAACTTTCTGGATTTTATCTCATTCTTCATCATTAGTTGCCCAACCACCCAACTTCGTGATCCGCAAACTTCGATTCTGTATTGACTAGGCCGACATCTAAATCGTTAATATATAAAAGAAAAAGCAAGGGGCCCAATACAGAACCCTGAGGAACGCCGCTCGCTACATTAGCCCAACACGACTCCGCTCCATCAACGACCACCCTCTGTTTCCTACCTCGCAACCGCTCTTCTATCCAATTTATTACTACAGCCCTGATTCCATGAGCCTTAGTTTTTTTCAACGAGTCTTTTGTGCGGTATGGTGTCAAACGCTTTTGGAAATCTAAATACACTATATCTACTGCCCAATGACTATCGTAAACGTGAACCACGCTTTGAAAAAATTCTAAAAGATTAGTTAAGCAAGATTTGTTTCGCCTAAAACCGTGCTGCTTATTTCTAATCAACTTATGCAATTCTAAGTGTTTGACTATATGATCCCTAATTATCGATTCCAGTAGCTTACACACGGCAGATGTTAAACTGATTGGCTATAATTTCCCGGCGCACCTTTATCGCCTTTCTTAAAAAATAGGTGTTACATTTGCTAACTTGAAATTGTCTGGAACGCACCCCTCAGAAATAGACGCATTAAAAATATTTGTTAGCGACACGACAATGCTTTCTTTTAATTCTTTTAGTTGTATGGAATCTGGTCCCAGTGATTTACGCATTTTCATTTCATCAATATGACGCATTACCTCCCTTTCACTAACCACAATATTATCCAAAATATTACCATTATCAAAAGGTATTAGGTCTATGACCGTAGGGATATTCGTTACATCTTCCATTGTAAAAACTGACGTAAAAATTCGCTTAGCAGGGCAGCTATTTGCTTGTTTCCAGAAACTACTCTCCTTCAAAATTTTTCAACGTCCCCAAGACACTCTTCACTTGATTCCTATTATTGACGTATTGAAAGAATCGCTTGGGGTTTTCTTTGCCGTCACAAGCTATAGAGATTTCAAAATCACGCTTGGACTTTTTTATTACGCTTTTTGCCTCACGCCTTAGAGATATGTAGTTGTTTTGTAACCACAAATTGTCTTTGGCGCACTTATGTAGCCTATAAGCCCTATCTCTACTCCTTGTTGTTTACTTTCGCACGCTTAATTTTGTACGGTACACATTCCTCATTTATAGGCCTAAATACCGTTTCAAATGATTCCCACATTATTTTTGCGTTGGAGAACTCCATTACGTTTTCCCAATTCACGTGTGATAATTCATTTCTAAATTTACAAAAGTCTGTGTGCTGGAAGTTAGGAATTTTAGTCGAGTTAGATGGTTTCGAGTGACTTACTGAGAGGACAAACTCCACCATTTTGTGATCGCTTTTGCTTAACGGTTCTATTACTTGAAGATCAGTGATTAGCCTATCGTCCGTAGTTATTACTAAATCTAAAATACTGTCCAACCTCGTAGGTTCCCCGACCTTTCGAATAAGATAGCAATCCTCGAGGAAATTAACTGAACGATTACCTTCCGCGTCTCCCTGCATTGTATCGTAATTCACGTTGGCGCAATTACAGTCACCCCCATAACTAATGCCTGCTCAGTACCTATTATTCTCTTAAGTTCACAATATAACGCTTCGTCCGTATCAGCTGTTCGATTAGTGGGTCTATATATAACGGCAACAGCAAGTTTGAAATCGTTCAATTTAAGTTCTACTCTAGTCGAATCTATCGGTTCTGGAATTCTGTGCTTTACTTCTATAAAGTTCGCAATATTATCTTTGATATACAACATAACACCGCTTCCTCGCCTACCTATTCTGTTTTTAACAAAAAGTCTATAACCTCTAAATTGATACTCCCCTACAATGTCACGTACTTCAGTGCTAAGTCACGATTCATTTATCGCAATTAAATCATAGTTTTTTCAAGCAATTAAAGAAAAAAATTCGTTTATTTTATTTCGTAGGCTATGAGCATTTAAAGATAGAACCTTCAAATTGTTTGTAACCGCGATACCTTCGTGCGCGCAAGGGAATTTTAAGGAAATTACGCCGGGACCGTTCGAGTTACGACAGCCTGAAAAGAAGAAACAGTATTATGAAATAGTCTTCCTAGACGCGCAGCTCCAACGTCATCAAGGTGAAGTCCATCTCCGAGGAACAAGTCCCTCCTGCCGTAGAAACTGCTCCAAAAATTCGCAAAATGATTCCTTCCTGTTGACAAAGTGACTTTAGATTATTGTTAATATAGGTCGCCTTGCTGTAGAACTCGTTACGTTGGAAAATTCGAGGAAGTATACTTGTTAAAACAATCTTATTAGTTTTTTCCTTTGGTCGCCCTAGTAAGTCCCTGTACCTAGCCAGCAGCTCTTCCGATCTAGAATTTAGAACGTTATTAGTACTGACTTGAATAACATACGTTATATCCTCGGAGGTTCTGTCTGTAAAAAAAAATCAACACTATCAGTTATATCCTCCACTCTTGCACCAGGGTAGCAGTAACGGCGCCTATGACGAGGTTTTCTCCCGCAGAATTCCTCGAGCTGCCCTCGAACAATGGAATCACCAACGAGTCATATTTCAGGTTCATCTACGTCTTCGAAGCCTAAAACAGAAAACTTATTGTTCGTTAATACCGGTAGATAAGTCTTAGGTTGTCTCAATGGGGCTCCATTACGCACTTGAACGAAGGGTTGGGAACTAGGGGAAGAGAGAGGGCGATTAGTATTATTTATATCATTAGTAGAAACTGAGGCAGGAGGGGCCGTGACTGAAGAATAACTCATCTCAGAAGGCCCAAAGGATTCTATCTTTCCCGTCAGGAGCACCACCCTTTCTTCCTCCTTCTCACGCTCTAGCTCGTTCCTCGGCAATTCCATGTTTGAGCACCATGTTTCAGCAAACTAACTGATCATTATTATTAGCCAAAATAAACGCGTAAGCGGCAAACTTTCCTTTACAGCGACCGCAAGTACTTGATAAGGGTACCATGCTATTAACTAATTAAAAACCGAGCGTTTGAAAATTAATATCGAGTTAATAATAGTAATCCAATAACGACGTAAATCTCCTAGAATAAGTAAGAACAATTAATAAATAAAACGTAGGTCTACCCCGTGCTTATTGTGACGTCACCTGCGCAAGCCCGCAAAAATGTTCTTCAAACGCAGAAACAGGTTCCTATAACCCAAATTTATACTAAATGAATATATACTTAATTAAGTCACCGACGAAGGTTCTGGAAAAGAAAAAGTATTAATGTGATGATTGGATAAAAAAATTAAAAAAAACTTGTGTCCACAATTCGGCCGACTTTTTTCCCTTTTTCCTTTTTCTTTTTTTCCACGGACGGTGACTACACCCTACCTCAGAGGTTCTGAAACTGGGGGTAATTTGGGTATTTCCTGGGGTAATGGAGCAATTCTTAATATGGTAAAAATTTCAACATTAATGTCCGAGTCACGAAAGAGACGATTAACCCTTTGAGGACCATGGTCAAGTATACTCGATTTCTAAAAATTTTTCATTCAGGACCGTGATCGAGTATACTAAACAATCTGCAAAATTACCCTGTACTTTCGAAAAGGGCTCTCACACTGCTTGTACAGGCTCCGACGACGTACCGATGTGAACAAGCATTTTCTGCAATGGTTACAATTAAAACAAAAGCAAGGAACCGCCTTCAACTTGAAGCCGACTTTAGGTGTGCTCTATCAGGAACATTGCCACGTATTAAGGAACTTGTAGCTAAAAAACAGTTGCACCCATCACATTAAAGGTAATTTCAGTTATTTTCAGTAATTAATTTTTCCACTTTCTTTACAACTTCGGCATTGCAAGTTTGTGTGGGGTAATGAGATTAATTGAGATCAGGAAAAGGGGTAACGGGGTCAAAAAGTTTAAGAACCACTGCCCTACCTGATGATCCTCAGCAAGGCAAAATCAACCTTATTAGACCACGTTTTGGAATTTTACCCTCTCGAAGGAAAACAAACAAGGCATGCCACGTGCACTCGCCTTGGTTTAATCAAATAATAATAATTTACTATGTCTTTGTATCTCAATTGTTTAGCGTTACAGAAAAATTTAACTGCGTTCGTAATCATGGATTTCTTTCTTCTTCAAAAATTGCTACAAAGAACTTAAGAATATCTTCAAAATATAATAAATGATCTCAAAATATGGTAATTTTCCATTAAGTTTGGCAGCAAACATTTCCGGACGGGCGAAATGATTAAGAGGCTGATAAGCGTACCACCGCTGAAATTAATCGGTGTTACGTAAGAGAACAGTGAAGAGTGTTTACGTGAATGTTTCTTTGACTTAATAATTCTTGCTTTCAACAAAGCTTGTCGAAATGAATAAAGAAAAACTATATTTTCAAATTTAAATTTAAATGGCCGTCGATATTTTAGAAATCATTTATCAGAAATGTTGGCACTTCTTCAGTAATTACGAACAACGTTTGTTTGTGATGTTCTCTTCCTTCATAAAAATTCGTTTGACAAATTTTGGCATTTTGGTCTTCATTTAATACCTGTTGAAAAATGTGAAAACAAAAGACTATTTAAAGAATTCTTACAACTAAAAATAAAGGACGTATACCCATCGGATCGACAAGACAATAACATCGACACTAAAAATTTAACTTAACCTAACCTAGCCTAATCTAATTTAATCTAACCCACAATATACTTGTCGGTGAAATGTCAAGTCGATCACATGTAGTAATCCCGAAAATAAAGTCTCATAAATGCGTCTTGCAAAAAAACAATTTTTTTTTTCTGGCATAATAATAAACTTTAAAAAGAACAGGACAACAGGACAAAAATAACACAAAAAACATTTGGTGTTAAAAATTAAAAGTTTAAAACAAAAAATATTTAGCGGCAGCTTTTTACATGTACACTGAGACAAGAATTTTCATCAAGATGTGGGAAATTCTTTCATCGAACAAGTGCCCTTAGGTGATGACAGTATTTTCATGAAACCTCAGTGCTTGATGAAATACTTTTTGGCGAACCGGTTCCTTGAAAATATATAATTTAATCGAAGTAGGTGGCGCGCTTTCTATTGGAGGAAATTTTAATTATATGCCATTTCCGTTTATGTTTATTAACCGAGTGTGTTTGGATTTAAAATTGGTGTTCATTAACAGATACGAAATAATAAAATCTATAACACTTAATTGAAAAAAAATATGTTAGGTTTAATAGATAGATTATAAAATTAGGAAATAAGTCTCAGAGGAGTAAGTGATTTTGGCACGAAGCCAGGAGAACAGGTCTCGTATAGCAGTAACATGACATGAGGATAGCAATAACATAACATAACGCCTTACGTTTCGTCCAATCATGTATTTATAAAAATTTTTAGTTTAGTAATAGCACTATATACAGGGTGGGCCGTAAGTTTCCATACATAGGAAAAATAAACATTTTTTTATGGACAACCATTTTTATTTATATAATATGCTCTACATGGTTGCCATTGTTTTGAAAACACATTTCAATACGTGTTCCCCACTGTTGATGAACACGCATTAGCACAGTTGACGTTATGCTTGTAATGGCGTTGGTGATACGTTCCTTTAGATGATTTATGTCTCGTATCTTTTCCTGATACACCATGGCCTTCAAGTGCCCCCAAAGATAGAAATCAAGGGGGGTGAGATCTGGGGATCTGGGAGGCCACTCCACAGGACCACGCCGACCAATCCAAGCATCTGGAAACTGCTGATCCAAATACCGACGCACGTATTTAAATTTTCCTATGTATGGAAACTTACGGCCCACCCTGTTATATATATATATATATATATATATACATATACATATATATATATATATATATACAGTGTGTCCGTCAAGTCATGGTGGGATTTTAAATAGCTATATTATTGCAACGAAACATGATAATGAGATGAAAAAAAGGCAAATTGAAGAACAACTCTAAAAGAATAACTTTATTTAACGTAGTTCGATATCGGCTCCTCTGGTAGCCCTGCAGACATCTAGGCGGTGATTCAATTCCAGCCACACACGCCCAAGAACATCAGGAGTGACGGATGCGATAGCTTCCGTGATTCGCTCGTGCAAGTGATGAATATTCCTAATGGGTACACTGTACACGCTTTGCTTGACGTAACCCCACAAATAAAAGTCCAAAGGTGTCAGGTCCGGAGAGCGTGGAGGCCATGGCTTCCATCCTCCTCTTCCTATCCATCTCTGTGGAAATTTTTCATTAAGGAATTCTCGAACAACGTTGGCATAGTGCGGAGGAGCACCATCTTGCTGAAAGATGACATTATTGTCAATAAATTGGGGTACTGCAAAATGTTCCAACAGAGAGAGGTAGTTGTGTGACGTCACAGTGGGTTCCGCGAAGAAAAATGGGCCAATCACTCGATCTCGTGCTAGAGCACACCACACATTAACTTTCGGGCTATTACGCTCATGTTCAACATAGGCATGTGGACAGCCTAGACTAACTACGAGATAAAGGTTAAGCTTAGCCTAGACTAACTACAAGATACAACTTTGAGAGTTGTTCTTCAATTTGGCATTGTTTCATCTCATTATCATGTTTCGTTGCAATAATATAGCTATTTAAAATCCCACCATGACTTTACGGACACACTGTATATATATGTATATATATATATATATATATATATATATATATATGTTACACACAGACCGTGTATGGAACAAGGAACTCTTTTGCACATGTTCTAGACGGGCATGTTAAGTGCTTTCAAAAGTGGACGCTCAATTCTGCCAGTTGACGATTAAGTTTTGGGTTTTAGCTAAAAATACAATAATTACCCCTTTTTCTTTTATGTATTCAATCCGACGTGAATGCAACGAGTTTCTTGCGTATATTGAGGTTCTGAATAATAGTAGGCTAGGTGAAGTTGTAAACCCAAGATCCTGTCCTAAAGCTGGATCCAATCTGCTTCGCAGACAGTTAGTGATGGAAGCTATATTTTGGGGCCTCTTTGCGAGTGACCCATTTCCACGTCGGGCTAACATCATGAAAAAGAAAAACTATAGTATTTGTCATTTACCATTATTTATTCGAACTATAGAGGATTTAGTTTTCCCAGAGTTCCTTTTTCTATGCACGGTCTGTGTGTAACATAAAAGATCTCAGGGGACCATTCTGAGTTGTATTCCATATATATATAAAACTGAAAATGAAAAGGTTTTATTTATATATATATATATATATATACGATGAGTGATCAAAAAGTATCGATAATTTTATTGCTACGGACAAATGAATACAAATAAGAAATAACCGTTTACATATGTGTCTTCCTGCCCTCTGGCGTCTGCAGTCTGAAGCAAAATCTCCTACCATGAGTCAGCAGTTGGTTGGAGCGCTTAAAAAACATTTTTTAGAATTCAGTTTTGTACGAGCACCCAAAAGTTGGTCTGTGGTACCAATAAGAAATCTGTAAAATATTAGCTACCTGCGACATCAACTTCACCGGCCCAAAGGAGGTCAAAGATTTTGCCTTTCAGGTGCCCCCCAAAATTAAGGAAAAATTCAAAGATTTAAGCGTATCTTCCGTTGTGTTTATGCTAGGAAGATTATTTTTGTTTCATTTGATTTGTCTATTTATTTGCTTTAACTTTTCTCTTATACACGTTTCTCCCATTCCTCACAAAAATTTGTAAAATTTGGTATTTCATGAAAAATACTAACAAAAAATAGGAATTTCTATTTGTTTCGTTGACTTTCTCAACTTTAGTAGATGTTTTAGCACCATTTTAAGGTTTTCATTTGTTTAGATTTTCACAGATTTAAATTATGTCATAAATATATTATTTAGGGGTTGTTATTTATACTATATTACATTTAATTTATATCTCTTTTACAGATTATTTGATTGCTTTGATAAATTTTTATATTGAATCTGATTCGCTAAAAACAATTACAGTCGCTAATATAGTCTAATTCTATTCCGACGCACAAAGCAAAATTAGGCATAACTTCCATGGCCTTGAATGAATCAGCAAAAAGGAAGACGAGGCATACTCAACAGCTGAATCCAATCTTTGGACCACCAAAGGATCTCTCACTGATTTATTTGCCTTCGTCCGAAGATATACGTCAGTGTTTCCTTTGTTAGACAGTAAAGAATTAAGTCAGGAGAAGCTAATCCAAAAATTTATGATGTTACTGCAGTCGTTGCCCAAAAAGTAAAGACTTTATGGGATCGTGCTTCTATTCCAACTAGCCATCATAAGACCATAACGCAGCGCATCCAAGGTTTGTACGAAAAATATCAAAATGTCTTAAAACAATTCAAAGGGCGGAAAGACCAAGCATCCTATCAAGCGTTGCTTCACAAATTTAAACTTGACTCACTGAAGCTCTTTGATATAGCTTCTTGTAAATGTGAAGACTTCCTGACATGTCGTTGTGAGAAAGACCGAAAAGTTTCTGTTCTGGAAAGAGATTTCTTAATGACCAACGAACGTCTCAAAAAATGATGATTGGATCCGTAGATAAAGTGGTCACCAAAAAGGTGAACAAAAAGAAAAAGGTGCACAAAAGTGTGAGGCATATACAGCACGGATCTCGAAAGGAATGAAAGAATTTGATACTGCTGCAACTATTTCGTCAAGTTCCAGCGAAACGGACGAAAGCAGTGAGCCGTCAAAACTCACGACAAAGCCATTAATTAATCCCAGACCTTCACAAATGAGAATGAGAATGAGAACCTTTGTCTTGTAATGATTACTGATAACCGGCCAAACATTCGAAAACTGGCAATACGAAGGATCGAAGTAACAAGATCTCAAGCTGGAAAAATGAAAAGCATTCGCGAGTTCAGTGAACCGATGCTAAATTTCCATGCACTTAACCAAAAAGGAGTTGACAGCATTGGCTCTTTCAATTCCCTTGTCATACACAAGCAGTAGAAAGGAGTATCAGAATTGTAACAGAAGCGGCAAGAGCAGTTTATGGAAGTGAAAGGAGAGATGGCTACATTATAAGTAAATTGCATCTCAAACAATAATGAAATAATTTGAAACCAAGAGAGACTACAAAACTGAATAAGAAGCTTTCTAAATTATTGTGGTGGGTGGGTTAGGGTGGAACTCAAAGAGCAGCCACCTCCACGTTGTGAGGTCTGGGTATTTTAAGCCAAGATAGGCATGGTTCGTATCTAGCTTAAATTAGCAGAGAGCTGCTCTAATAAACCAATATATTCAAAGCCATGCGACTATTATTTGAGCTTCTAAAAGAAAACTGAATCACTGAATCACTGAATCACTTAACATCAACCAATCAACGAAAGCAATAAAAACTCCTATTTTTTGTTAGTATTTTTCATGATATACCAAATTTTCCAAATTTCTGTGAGGAGTGGGAAAAAAGTGCATAAGAGTAAAGTTAAAGAACATAAATAGACAAATCAAATGAAACAAAAATAATCTTCCTAGCATAATCACAACGGGAGATACGCTTAAGTCTTTGAATTTTTCCTTAATTTTGGGGGGCACCTGAAAGGCAAAATCTTTGACCTCCTTGGGGCCGGTGAAGTTGATGTCGCAGGTAGCTAATATTTTACAGATTTCTTATTGGTACCACAGACCAACTTTTGGGTGCCCGTACAAAACTGAATTCTAAAAAAGTTTTTTTCACTCCACCCTAATATATATATATATATATATATATATATATATATATATATTATATATATATATATATATATATATATATATATATATATTATATATATATATATTATATATATATATATATATATATATATATATCACAGGTAAGTTAGTAAAATTGGATGTTTATCATACGGCCAATGTCCCCATCGCCCTCCCATTTCTGCCAATTAATTCCCGTTTTAGGTGATTGTAAAAGTCGCTAAAATCATTCATATATATATATATATTATATATATATATTATATATATATATATATATAATATTAGCACAGGTAAGGTAGTATAATTGGATGTTTATCATACGGCCGATCTCTCCATCGTCCTCCTATTTCTGACAATTAATTTAAAAAAGAAATTATTTTCCAGTTTTAGGTTATTGTAAAAGTCACTAAAATCCTTCACACACACACACACACACATACATATATATATATATATATAGTATCACAGGTAAGAAAGGATATTTACCATACGATCAAACGCCCCATCGTCCTTCCATTTTTGCTAATCAGCTTTTTTAAATTATATTCAAGGTTTAGATGATTGTAAAAGTCGCTAAGCAATTTCACATATATATATATATATATCCCACGCTCTCTCTCTCTCTCTCTCTCTCTCTTCTCTCTCTCTCTCTCTCTCACTCTCTCTCTCTCTCCACGAATCTGTTTCACTTCTGATAGAAATCTATGGAATGGATAAGTTATATCTGACACGCCCCCTGAACTCGCGGCTAGTTCAATTACAGCCCAATGGGCGGAGCCTAAGAACGAGCCCAGGACCTCTGGTTGGTGGGTACTCACGCTTACACGTTATAGACTGGCCAAATTTCACCGACGGCCAATAGGAATCTCACGATTCGGCTATTGGGGGTGGTTACAATTAGGACCGCGTATATAAAAGGGGGCATTTTCATCTTGAATCCACAACATTTGTATTTATCAACGAGGAACTACAGAAATATATCGCCATGAGCCATTCACAACAGCTTTACTGCTCCCCGCAATTGTTTGAAGACGGAGACCTCTGTGCAGGGGTTACACTCCACCTTTTCGAAGCGGCTGACCGGAACGCCCTACTTTCAACGCATACTATTGCAGAAATTTGTGACGGAGAGAAAGAATCAACCGATGAAGAAGATATTGAAATGTAAGTAATTAAATTAATTTGTGATTCGAGCTATATATACACACACACACATCGTTTCATTCAGTGCCAGTGTTAATTAATTTATAAAAGGCCATAATAAATGCGAATTGGGAAACTAGTTTGTGATTTAAACGGAAGGCCATTCACGTGCTATGTGTATATATACAGGGTGGGCCGAAAGTCTGGATCCATAGGAAAATATTTATTTTAATACATAAATTACAACAAATGGTAAATACATAAAATGAATATCAACTTTAACTCGTAAATGCGTATCCGTGATACTGTACAGTGGTTCGTACTCCAGTATAAACAACAAATTATAACAAATGCTCAAATTGGCGGCCTCTGACATCGAGACACTTAGGGATGGAATTTATGATTTTTAATAATTCTTCGAATTGACGTTCTCGAGATGCGTGTTTCATTTGATAATCTTCTTGTTGACTTTACTGGACTATTCGTTAAACTTTCACATACCATTGCAGAGGTATTTTCATCAGTTGCAGTTTTTGGACGACCAGAACGCCGTCGATCATGTACACTTCCTGTTTCTTTGAAACGTTTAAAAAACTTGCCAACAGTCGCATGTGTTACTGGATGCTTATCAGGATGATTTCTATTGAATTCGGTAGCAACTTCTCTGTGTGTAGCGCCCTGTCTTGCGTACATGAGCACAAGTTCTACCCGGTCTTCTGTTGTTAGATTCGAAGCCATTTCTGGGCTGAAATAAAAAAGTATTTGAGTATTTATACTGGAGTACGAACTACTGTACAGTATCACGGATATGCATTTACGAGTTAAAGTTGATATTCATTTTAAGTATTTACCATTTGTTGTAATTTACGTATTAAAATAAATATTTTCCTATGGATCCAGACTTTCGGCCCACCCTGTATATCGTTTCATTCAGTGCAAGTGATATAATTTATAAAAAGCCGCAATAAAACGAAGTGAAAAGATATTTGCACAGGGGTCGAGACCCGGTGCTGACAGACGATGCGTAGCACACCCAGCTAATCTTCCTTTTTACCCCGGTTAGGCTAGTTGCATGCTGTTTATTATTTGACCCGGGTACCCTATCCTACATTTTTCCCTTATTGTAACTCTCCCCTCCCGTATATACATCGCGGTGTCCTGACATATAGTTGCATGTTTACTACAGGATACTGTGCTAGGCTTTCTGTTATAAATGTATTCTATTAAGTATTTAGAGAGTGAATTTTGTTTATCAAATATTTACGTTTAATAAATTTATAGAAAGTTCTGCAGGTAGGGTTTTAGAATTACTGAAACTTTAAAGAATTCCAACGGTCCTGGGCTCTAGAGCCTGTGATGGTAGGCATTGCGTAGTTTGCAAAGTTAGGATAAAAGTATTTCTGGTGCTGTAAATTACTGTACTTGTAACGCCTTGCAACTCTCTCTCTCTCTCTCTCTCTCTCTCTCTCTCTCTCTCTCTCTCTCTCTCTCTCTCTCTTCATATATATATATATATACATATATATATATATATATATATATATATATATATATATATATATATATATATATATATATGTTCCTCTGTGCGTATTTTGGTGAAAAAAATAGGTTTCTAATTATTGTCTATTCTGTGTTGCTTTCGTGGCTATTTCGGCATATATATATATATATATATATGGTGTGGTTGTAATAATACATTTCTACTCCTCATATTTTATTGTAAATGTTTTATAGCAGTTATCCTCAATTATAAACTAATTTGCACTAGTACTGAGCTAGGTTTTCTGAATACAATTTGATTTATGAAAACAATGGATTTTAATTGAAAAAGATTCAGTATGAACTAATCATGTTAATTTCTCCTTAAAGGACCGATGCGGAACTTGATCGTGTTATAGCTACTTTTCGCGCGAGCTTTGAAGAAAGGCAAATAGTCGCCTGCGATTTGGACGTTTTACCGCGCAGCCAGCCCAGTGACCTGAATGCAGAGGTCGAAGTATTGGCTCACATCTAAACCAACGAATGCCAGGTCATCGAGGAACTAATGTAAGTTTTTTTTTGGAGTTAAGAACAAACATTGTATTTTCATTCAGTTTATTAAATGGTAGAAATCATGTTTTAGTACAATTCAGCTTACAGAACTAGCGTCCATTAAATAAAACTAACATTAATGGAGACATTTTACACCATATCAACCCTCGGCCACAATTGTGAACAGCTCTTTGTCTTTAATATTTCTACTAATCATTGATTTTCACTTCAACGTATGTGCAGGCTTGTCTATGTTTACGACTTCAAAAAGTAAATCGGTTGTCAGGTACGACTTTTCAAGGCTCTTTTTTAAGCCCCTCACAATGTCCGAGACTGTGTTATAATGACCGAGTCCTAATGACACATTTGTATTATAGTACTGTACCCCACCGAACAGGACTGGTCGCATAGTGTTATCTAAGGTTATGCCTAATTTTTCACACTCATCGAATCTTCTAAGAATTAGAAATATGATCTGTTCATTTTCAAGAGTTAAAAGTTTAATGGCTAACTGGAATTCACAAACACCGGCTTCGTACAAATCACGTTACAATTCAATGGGCCCATGGAGTTCTGTTACAAAGTTCGACAGGGTGTTGTTAGGATGTACAGACAGAGAAGAAGAGGACGGAAGTGTGACATAGAAGTGGTTAGGTGCATGGCCGTAACTACCTATGAGGTCACCGAGGTCCGGACCTCGGTAATTATTTCCTAAAAAAAAAAAAGAGACTGAACCGTTCTCCGTGTATGAAACGCATATTACCGCTTTTCTTTTGAAAAGAGGGAGCGTCGATCGTTTTGTGTTTTGTGTTTAGTGTATAGCTTGGGTTGTGTTTGTAGATGTCATTTTGGTCTGAATTTTGCTCGTCTCGCCGCGCTCGAAAAAAATCTGGACCTCACTAATTTCTAAACCCTAGTTACGGCCCTGGTTAGGTGCCATGTTGCATACTATTTAAGCTTCATTATTACACCAGCTATTATATAGGTGTTGAAGCTTTCTTGGTGTCCTAGTCATTTCACTAGGTACATTTTTTTCTTTCCTGAGCCTTGGCTGCCTAAAAATTTTTCAATTTTAAACACATTTTTTCCTAAATTAAATGCCACCTTCTGCAACTAATCGCGGTAAAAGCCTCCTGCTATTTCTTCCATTTAGTAGCGAGACTATTTTGGATGAAATAACTGTTTACGAGGCTGAGATTGCGCATTATATCGATAGGCTAAAAGTTAGCAAGGCTCCAGGCCCTGACGCTTTTTATCCCAGACATTTGAAAGATTTGAAAGACGTTATCGTAGGCCCCTTAACGAAGATTTTTAACCAGTCACTCGAAACGGGGATTATTCCTGAAGATTTCAAATTAGCTAACGTCACGCCTATTTTTCAAAAAGGCGACCGCGCAGTAGCTAGCAATTATAGGCCCATTAGCTTAACGTCAATTGTCGGTAAACTTTTGGAATCCGTAGTTAGGGATCGTATCATCGAACACTTAGAAAGTAGAGATTTGATTAATAGTAGTCAGCATGGGTTTCGACGCCATAGGTCTTGTTTAACTAATTTGTTAGAATTTTATAACGAAATAGTGCGCGAATACGATAGGCATAGAGCAGCTGACGTTATTTATTTAGATTTTAAAAAGGCGTTCGATACAGTTCCGCATAGGAAACTAATTGCGAAAGTTAAAGCGCACGGTATACGCGGTCAGGTAGCTAACTGGTTAGGAGAATGGCTTCGTGCTAGGAGGCAGAGGGTCGTAGTTAATGGTAGTGAATCCGGGTGGTTAGATTTAGGTAGCGGTGTCCCACAGGGTTCAGTGTTAGGCCCATTGCTATTCGTAATTTACATTAACGACATAGATGTAGGATTGACTAGTAACGTGTCAAAATTCGCGGACGATACTAAAATAGGCGGTAAGGTTGTTAACGAGGACGATAGAAATAGGATCCAAGACGATGTAAATAGGATTATGGAGTGGACAGATAAGTGGCAGATGCAATTTAACGTAGACAAATGTAAAGTTTTGCATATAGGTTCTCGCAACAATAATTACACGTACACGATGGATGATAGGGAGTTAGCGAGCGTTGACGAGGAAGTAGATTTAGGCGTACGCGTATCTAAGGATTTAAAGGTTAGGAACCAGTACCTGGAGTCTTGCGCAAAAGCTAATAGGATGTTAGGCTTCATAGCGCGTAATTTCGAATTTAAATCGAAGGATATTATATTGCCCATTTACAAGTCCCTAGTCAGGCCTCATTTAGAATATGCCGTTCAGTTTTGGTGCCCGTGCTTGCGTGAGGATATTGATAGGTTAGAAAGGGTTCAGCGTCGTGCCACGAAACTGATTCCGTCATTCCGCAATAAGCCTTATGAAGATAGGATTAAAGAGTTAGACCTGTATTCACTCGAAACTAGAAGGTTAAGGGGAATTATTGAAGTTTTCAAAATCGTTAATAACATCGATAACGTAAATTTTGACAAATTGTTCACTTTCGATAATAGTAATACTCGCAATAACGGATTTAAGTTGCGTGGCAGACGTTTCATTACTAATATCGCTAAAAACTTCTTTACGTTTAAAGTAATTGATAAATGGAATAATCTTCCCGCGTCAGTCGTTCATTCTACCAGCGTTAATATGTTTAAGAACCGTCTTGACAGACATTTTAAAGGTATTAACGTTGTTTAATATAAAAAACAAAGTTAGCAACAGGAGCTCTGGTGGTGGTGCTCGAGGATGAGTCTGTTGACGATGAATGCCAGCTTGTGACATGCCAGCGTGTGATGCCAGCAATAAAATTATTAAAAAAAAAAAAAAAATTAGACTAACACGAACGTAGATGTAGCTCGTAGCGTAAACTAACCCACTTTTTGTTTAAATTTACCTACTTTTTTACTTTGCATGTCTGTAACTCTCTCTTCTTGCATGTTTGTAGTTTGCATGGTATGATTGTGAGTTAAGACTGTGTTCGCATGGTTTGTAAGCGTTCCTATTTGACTTCTTTTAATCTTTCACCCCTCTCCTATTCTCTCCGACTATTTTTCTGACTTGTCGGCAGTGGCCGGCGGATGATGATGGTGAGTCTTTTTTCTCTTTTTCTGAATGAAAGTTAACCCACGAATGATAGGTGTTGCTCCTTACTTAACCTCTTATTCTCTTCTCTTCTCTTAACCCCCTACTCTTTCCTTTCTCTCGTGCTAACCTTAGAGTGGATCTTAGGGTCTTTGTTAGCCTTAGCTTCTGTAGATCTGCAGATCATTATCTCGCCTTTTGGTCTCATAGCCTAACTTTAAAAATCTCACGTGTCCATCCTTGCTCAAATCTCTTCGCGAATTTATTTCCCAAAGCGATAGCCTTACATAATCATTGATTTTGAAACGTGTAGAGTGTGGCGGCAGTGTTCCATCTCTTCTCACATCAGGCTCTGGGCGCGTACCTCTTTCTAAAACATCGTTAGGTGTTGTGCCAATAGTGAGATGGTGTAAACGGTTGTGTGACGAGGCCAATGATCCCAGAATGTTTATATATCTGTATGTGTTTTCATGTAAACAAGAGCGATGCATGCGCTCCTTTATGGTACGTTGAACTCTTTCAGCTAAAGAGGCCTTATTTATAGAATCGCTAGTGTAGTAACTGATATTAAACTCAACCAACATGTTCTGAAAAGCGCGGCCTATAAATTCTTTCCCACCATATCCATACAAAAATAGCCTGGAACCCTGTTTTCTTTCAACATCAGCGTTTGGGAAGCTTTAGCAACTGTTTCATGCGATTTATTTTTCAGAGGAATTAGCCACAGATATCTAGAGAAGACATCTATTATGAATATGATTTAGCGGTAGCCATCATTATACATTGAATATCTTTGCATGTCTGTTAAATCCGCTTACCAAATAGAGTCAATCGAAGCCGCTGTTGTCTTGGCCGTTTTAAACCTTTTTCTCGCCGGCTTATGAAGTGTATAAGCATCCTGCTCCCGCAGAAACCTCTCAACATCTTTTTTCCCTACTCCATCATTGTAAACAACTCTGTACAGTCTATTAACACCGCCATAGGAGGCTGGGTTAGAAATGTCATAATAGCGTTTTCTTAATATGTTAGCCATTTGTGTATTTTAGAGACATGTGGATAAGGTTGGCCGTTGTTGTTTGGTCTCTTCTTTCTCCTATTCAGAGATGCTACTTTTGGGGGTGATGGCGTACTCATTTGTGACACATGCGAGACTTGCTCCAATAGGGCATATCATACTTTTCCGAGTCCGAATTTCACTCTGGCTAATATGTATTTTTATGTAAAATTTAATTCTAAGAGGGGTTTCTTTTCTGCAACTTTTCCCAAAAATCGCGTTATCATGTTCAAAATTGCGGTTTTCTGTTCTATGTTGAAATACCAAATATTCAATTGAACACAAGCTCATATTTTTAACCCTTTGTCGTAATTTGTTGCCATTTAGACACATTAACTTTGCTTAACTCTTACACAGGTTTAATACATACATACATAAGAACAAAAATCAATCTACTCCATTTGAATCTTTGTAACCATTTGGACGCAGAAGGCGAAGTTCAACATTCTCTCATGAAAGACTTTGAGGAGGACGAAGAGCCAAACTTGGAAGAAGCTGCAAAAGAAGCATCTGGCAATGCTGAGACTACTGAAGCTCCTGTGGACGTTCCCGCTGAAGTACCTGCCGAAACTCCAACTTCTGCTACACGAAACTACATGAAGATCCAAGGGACAGCTTCAGCAGCTTTGAGGTACAGGGTGACAAATGTTCCGGCAGCTGCAGTTGCCACTGGCTTCCTGAACGACCTCATCAAGGCCGGTCATCTTTCCAAAGACAAGGCTTACTTGGCCATAGATGGCATAAAAGTCTGGAGGGCCAAGGAGGAAGTAATGGCCTCATCAGTTGAAGCTCTCACGCAGAGGTCAGAGGAGAAGATCTCTGGGATATTCTTTGACGGCAAGCAGGCTAGGAACACAAAGGTGTTGAAATATGACGAAGTGACGGGAGATTTCATCCTGGCAAAGTAATCGAGGAGCATTACACTATCACGTGGGAGCCTCAAGGAAAGTACCTCTTCCATTTCACTCCCGAGGAACCTGAGGAAGGAGAAAAGCCTGCTCATAAGATCGCTCAGGGCCTGCATGAGTGGCTTCTGGATCACGGAGCTGACGAGAGCCTTGTAATGACTGGAGGAGACTCTGCCATCACCAACACGGGGTGGTCTGGAGGCGCCATAGCCCAATTGGAGAAGATGCTGGGTCGCAAGTGCCACTGGATGATCTGTCAGCTCCATGTGAACGAGCTCCCCCTGAGGCACTTAATCATCAAGCTGGACGGCCCTGTAACTCCCCGGTCAGGCTTCAGTGGGCCTATTGGAAAACTTCTTGAGAAAGTGAATGAACTTGAAGTCAACTTCAACTTCAAACCAGTGGAAGGAACTGAAGATATCATACAGCTGCCCGTAGAGATATTCAAATCTCTCTCCACAGACCAGCGCAACTGCTATCTTCTGATCAAAGCCATCAAGTCTGGAAGTCTCAGTCCACAGTTGGCTGGTCTCAAGTGCGGACCTCTAAACCAATCCAGGTGGATCACTACTGCACACTCGCACAGGCCATCTTGCTGTTGTGGATGAGGGAGCACGGACTGAAGGGGGAGGTGTTGAGGAGGCTCGAGGTCCTCATGAAGTTCTGCCTTAACTTCTACTTCAAAATGTACTACGACATCAAAGTGAAGCACCACCTCAAATTTGGTCCTGCACACGTTTTTTCAAGCCTGAGGGTGCTGAGGAACCAGACTACCAAGGTCAGGAACATCATCTCTGCTGCAGTGATAAGAGGAGCTTACCACGCACATCCTGAGAACATCCTGGCTTCATTCCTGTGCAGTGAGGATGAGCATCAGAGAGCTTTTGCTGTGAGCCAGATAGAGAAGATCAGAGAAGGAAGAGACTTTGGTGATACGACAGTGAGGCCCCATAAAAATCCCAAAGTCAATCTGCAATCCACTTCACCTGAGGATCTCATCAACTGGGAATCAGAGAATATTTACGAGCCTATTTTCACCTGCAAGATGACCTTGACTGAGCTCGAGGATCTCAGGAAAACCACTCAAAGTGGACGCTTTCTCTGTTCAGACTCAGTCCTGCGAGAGAGCTGTACAGGAAGTCTCAACTGCTTCCCAAGCTGTGTACGGTCACGAGAGGAGAGATGGGTGGGTGAGAGCCAGGATAGACCATCGAGAAATGCTCCCAGTGTTCAGATCGAAGCAGGACATACTTAAGAGCTTTTCAGACTCGAGTGGCTGATGAAGAGGCTGAAGCCATCGTTAATGCTCATAAGAGCTGAAAGTCCTCATAAGATCATAATATAAGATCTTATGAGGCCACGCTTTTCAGGGATCCAGGAAGAACAGGCGTGTAAACCTACACGTGGATGTGGAAAGTCTCCCGCCACTCGATCAGAGTATAGCTGGTGAGCCGCGCCTATTTTTTGAAGATAAACTTAAAATTCTTAAGTTTTGCGTGAAATCTAAACGTTTTTTCAGCACCCAGAGGTGTTGAAACACGGAAGAAAGCAAGGATGAGGTCAGAAAAGCAGCTTTTAGACTAAATCATACGCAGAACAGCTGCGCGCTTTGGTTTGGGTGCCCTGAGGCTGCGTTAGGCAACCTTCAAATCAGAAAATCGCGATTTTGACCATGAAAATGAGATTTTTCGGAAAAGTTGCAAATAAACTCATCTTAGAATTAATTTTTACATAGGAATACATATTAGCCACTTTGTTTCTCCAAAATTTCAACCCTGAACCCAAGGTATATGTCCTATTGACCCATGTCTTCCACGCTTTTTTCTTCTCTCTCACTTTATCCTGCACTTCTTCACTCCACCACCAAGTTTCTTTATCTTTCTGGTGGTTCCCAGATGACACTCCCAGCACCTCTCTTCCTTCTTTCCTTGTTACCTTAGCATTTTCCCGCCACCAGTCATCAACGTCGTTCCTTCAATTTCCACCACCTGATTTTAGGTACAATATTTGGCCTACCTCTTCTAGTTCCATTTACCCTTAGGTCCATCACCACAACACAATGTTGTGGTGTTACTTCTACACCCGGGATCACCTTACAATTCACAACTTCTTTGAACTTAGATCTTGAATACAGCATACAGTCAATCTGGGATTCACGTCTGCCACTCTTATACGTAATCAGATTTCCCATCTCTTTTCGAAGAAGGTATTTGCAATTGCCATGTCATATGCTATTGCAAAATCAATTATTCTTTCCCCAAACTGGTTCCATCTACTCACTGCCTTTCCACCATGCACTCCTCCAGCTACTCCATCGTTGCCATTCCCAACATGGCCATTGAAGTCTCCCCCGATCACTACACGCTCTTGGTCAAGCATAGCACGCATTTCCTGGTCAACCCCGTTCCAAAAATCCTCCTTTTTCTTCTCATCACATCCCCCCTGCGGTACATACACACTCAGTATATTTACCACATATCCGCCGCATTCATTTTTCACCTTCATCATTCTATCATTCACTCGTTTGACCTCTAGTACATTCTCCTTCACTTCTTTCGAGAGAATAATCCCTACACCATTCCTTCCCTGCTCTGATGTGCCACTATAATAAAATTTATAGCCAGCAACAATCTCCCTGGCTTTATTTCCTCTCCATCTAGTCTCCTGAACACACAACACCTGCATCCTCCTCCTCTCCATCAGATCCACCGCCTCTCTTGCGCGTTCCGTCATACTACCAACATTCAGCGTTCCAAATCTCACTCCCGTCTCCACCTAAGCTCCCTTCTTCAGCTGCACCCGCTCACGATACAGTATCCCTCGTCCATTTTCCGTATAGTTAGGGCGATATGTCTGCGCGTCGCCTCCAGGGTACACCCTAGCTCTATTTGCTTTATCTTCATCGGCTGTCATTCCATAAGGTTTCGGTAAAGGTTTTACGGCCGGATGCCCTTCCTGACGCCAACCCTCTCCATTTATCTGGGTTTGGTACCGGCATGAGTACCGCGATTTGGGGCACCCATGGCGGGGTTATATATATATATATGATCAATTTCACAATTAAACATAAAATGAATGAATGATGCAAACCCACAAGGAAAACGTGAAATGATTCCAAGGCCTTTCGTGTATTCAGAAGTACACCTCGTCAGGGAATGAAGGGAGAAAGCGAGATAACAAAAATATATACATATGTACAACGGGAGAGAAAAAAGATTACCACATGATTAACAAGAGGTGATTAAAGGCAAAAGGTATTTTAACAGGATATTGTCAATTTTATACATTCCAGCATTGTTATTGAAATTATTTTTAAAATGGATAAATGCACATTCTACAGGGTGTCCCATAAGTCCGGCATCATAGGAGAAATTCATATTTTTCTATTTCTACAAACCATAATTTATGCTCGGGATGCCAATTTCCCGTCCACCATTCTGTTCAGTGACAAGGCTGTTTTTTATGGAAATGGTGAGGTAAATCGACAGAACACCAGCTACTGGTCTCAAAACAACCCTCACTGGTATACCTCTTCAAAGGAACAAGGTGCATCTCGGGTGATGGTATGGTGTGGCATTTGGAAGGATCGCATCATAGGCCCCCTCTTTTTCGATGAACATGTCACTGGAGGCACCTACCTCCGTATGCTCAAGGAAGAAGCATTTCTCAGTGTCTTGAACGAAGAAGGAAATTTCCCAACATGGTTCCAGCAAGACGGCGCTCCTGCACATTACAGCATCCAAGTAAGGGAATACCTGTACCAACAATTCTCTGGTCATTGGATAGGACGTCGAGGGCCTGTGGAATGGCCAGCTAGAAGCCCGGATCTCACGCCACTAGATTTTTATCTCTGGGGCCACTTGAAAGCGCTGGTATACGCAGAGAAAATTAGGAGTGTTGAACATTTGCGGCAGCGCATTATTGGGGCATATAACACCATTACTCCTGACATCATTCACCGTGTGCTTGCTGACTGGGTATCACGTCTAAATTTGTGTATTGAAAACAATCGTGGACATATTGAGCACGTTCTGTAAATAAAAGCTTTTGTTTTGCCTTTTTTTATTATTTTTCCTATGATGCCGGATTTATGGGACACCCTGTAGAATATTCCTTCCAATTATATCTGTTTTTAACTGGCGCTTTAGAACTATCCCACTTGATACGATGATTACATCTATACATATGGTTAAACAATGCATTAGAATTATTTGCTGTTCTCCACGCATATTTATGCTGTTTTTACCTTAATATCTAACGTTTTTCCCGTTTGGTCTGTATATACTGAGTTATATTGTGTACATACGATCGAATACACACAACCACCCGCCTTATCGAGGCTATTCTTTATTAGGCGTGATTTAACAGTATTATTATACTTAAAGACTACGTTGAGTACCAATTGATTTAAGTAAAGTCGGAAGATATTGAAATTTAACATGGTAAGGTAGGCTAAGGATATTTTAACGCTCAAATTCCTTTAAAGTTACACTATTGTAATATCTGTTGTTGGCTTTCGAAAGGCAGTCATCTAGAAATGAAATAGTAAACATAATTTAGTACCAATATTCATAATATTGCATAACTCGGAATCTAAAAATTCAGGACTGACATCTCTCAATGTTCTAAGAAACATAGCAGAGAAAACAGAAAATTTAATTCCATATATAAATTAGCTAATTAGCTAATATGGAATTTTTTGAAAGCAGAATTTTGCCTACTATAGTTAATCCTAACCTTATTTGGTACCGGTATGTAGATCATATTTTATGCCTTTGGCCTAACAATTTGGATGTTGACTTATTTTTTGGTAGGCTCAACAATTTATTCCCATCTATTAAGTTCATCGTTGAAAAAGAAAATGATGGAAGCAGTAGTACTACCGCAAAAATGTCGAGTGCAATGGAACTGCGTGCAACATTGTATGTAACATGATGAGTGTTTTTTGAACACCCCCCCCAAAAAAAATATATATACAGTATATATATGAGCTGTACGTATGTGAACTCCAAGGGGTAACCTAACCTGGCTGCTCAGGGCCACAAAATATATGAATGTGCATGCATGTATAGAAAATCTTCTTGTATATACATATATATATATACAGGGTGATTAAAAAGTCAGGTTACATAGGGAAACACTATATTATGTAATGATACAGGGGAATAGTCACATCACATGTTCGATATGGCCACCGTTAACGGCAATGCACTTGCGCAGCCAGCTAGGAATATCACATCAATGCGCTCCTCCTTCGATAACATCTCGTAACTCATTTACCTGCAAAGAAACAGAAAAGCCCTATGTAACCTGACTTTTGAATCACCCTGTGTATATATATATATATATATATATATACTGTATATATGAATTGCATGTATGGGAACTCCAAGGGGTAACCTAACCTGGCTGCTGAGACCCACAAAAAAAAAATATATATATATATATATATATCATGTTTGTAAGTGTGGTACCCTAACCTAAGGCAGCTCAGGCCCACAAATGTATATGAAATGTAAATGTGGCTATCCTAAACACAAGAAGGAGAGGAAGAGGAGAGAGAAAAAGATGTTCTCAGAGACATGTCTCGAAGCATTTTGAATTCTTCAGCATCACGGGCATCTGGCTTACAAGGAGCCAGTCGTATTTGACGTACACAGTTTTTTTACGTGCATATAAAGGCGAATT
The DNA here is from genome assembly GCA_023014485.1 of Bathynomus jamesi. Taxonomy (NCBI): domain Eukaryota; kingdom Metazoa; phylum Arthropoda; class Malacostraca; order Isopoda; family Cirolanidae; genus Bathynomus; species Bathynomus jamesi. The sequence continues at coordinate 211,071 of JAJOZX010002055.1, read as the reverse complement.
TCCATCGCTTTATTTTAGGGTAACTTATTAATTTTTCGCCGTTTACCCACATTAAGGAAGAATTATTTAAAAAGAGTTTTTGTGTTAATATATCCAAATTTATCTTTAAATTATATTATGAAAAATATTAATTTAATAGTTAATGCAGATTTTAGTTTTAGTGGTAACTTATTTATTTTTCACCTTTCACCATGCATTAAAGATTCTACCATATCCCCAATTATTATTGTTATTTGTCATATGGAGTATGGGGGACCAATAAACTTCATTTTCATATAAAAGTGATTCTTCCGTGTGTGTATATATATATACACATATATATATATACATACATATATATACACATATATACATATATACAAACATATATATATATATAAAAACCTTTCGTAACCTTTGGTTAGCTTCCGCCCGAATTGTTCATTCTGACGAAGGTCAAGCTTTTAACTCCACCTTAGACCTACAGTTTAACGTGGAATACGAACCACGTCCCATCAGCATCCCAGCGTCATATGGAGTATGGGGACCAATAAACTTCATTTTCATATAAAAGTGATTCTTCCGTGTGTGTATATATATATACACATATATATATACATACATATATATACACATATATACACATATATACAAACATATATATATATATATAAAAAACCTTTCGTAACCTTTGGTTAGCTTCCGCCCGAATTGTTCATTCTGACGAAGGTCAAGCTTTTAACTCCACCTTAGACCTACAGTTTAACGTGGAATACGAACCACGTCCCATCAGCATCCCAGCGTCTTAACCACTAACCCACCTAGGGTACCCATTTATCTACCAACCACTTTCTTTATTGTGTGGAAGGATGAACAGCTGTGTTTTTCTGCGCGCCGACTGCCGTCGGGTCTCGAACCCGGGGCCGATGGATTCGTAGTCAGCGACGCTAACCACTAAACCACCGAGGCGCATATATATATTATATATATACAGGGCGTCCCAAAAAAATGTATACACACTTTAAATAATTATGAAGGCAGTGTTTATTAAAATACATTTCATTTTCAAAATGTAATAGAATCTACAGACATTATTTAATTGTTTTGTCAACGCCTGTTTTCAAACTGACGTCCGTTCTGGTCCAGGCACTGCTGATAACGCGAAGCAATGGAATCGCAAACATCACGAAACATTTCGTTTGGTATTTGTGTGCATTCTCGTTCAATGGCTGCTCTCAATTCAGCGACTGTTGCAGGTTTTATAGCGTAGACTTTGTCTTTTAAGTATCCCCATAAAAAAAGTCTAGTGGTGTGAGGTCTGGTGAACGCGGAGGGTATTCTACGAAACCCCTTCGTCCAGTCCACATCCACATCGTGCCAAGTACCACTCGCAATACTCCACTCTTCGGTCCGGATCATCTTCATTAATAGCATGGACTAATCTTGGAATGTAACTTTTCCATTGACAGCGCTTCAAAATGCGTTGGACAGACGATTCTGAAATTCCTACCTCACGACTCGCTTGCCGCACAGATTTTCTTGGACTTTGGTGATACGTTTCCAGTACTCTTTCTTGCTTTGTGGGGCTTGTCGATGTCCGTGGTCTTCCGGAACGCTTCTTGTGGACATTCTCAACAGTTCCATCGGCTTCAAACTTATCTCTAATTCGAGTGATGGTAAGTCGCGTTGGTGGATCTGTTTGAAACTCCCTCCTAAACTGTCTTTGCACTTCAACTGCGTTTTCACACTTCCAGTAGCATTTTAGAATGAATTTCCTTTGTTCAAAGCTTAGTCTGACTGCCATTATTAATTCTAATGGGTTTAACTTGGAAAGAAAGAAACATCAATTGAGCTATCAGCTGTTAAAGTGTGTATACATTTTTTTGGGACGCCCTGTATATATGTGTGTGTGTACAAATAAATATATATATATATATATATATATATATATATATATATAATATATATATATATATATATATATATATATATATAGTGTTCTACCAAGGTGAAAACGTCTGTTTGTAGCTCCACTTAACTTCAACATTATTGTATTATTTTTAATATAATTTTAAACCAGCTTTTATGATCATATTAAATCTTTCGGTAATTATTCGTTTTTTGACCCAATCTCTTTTTATAATGAGAGCACACTTTTCTGGTCAATTTTGAGGTGTTCTGCACGAATCTGCCATCCGTTTCCTGTGCAAATGCGTAGTTTTCGAGATATCGTCATCTCGAAAACTATGCATTTGCACAGGAAACAGATGGCAGATTCGTGCAAAGCACCTCAAAATCGACCAGAAAAGTTTGCATTTGTGCTAAACACAACCTAACCTAACCTACCGTAACTTAACTTAACCTAACCTAACAGCCTAACCTAACTAGTCACCTTATTTTGGAGGATATAGTTCTGCAATTACAGTAAGGAAGTGATGCAGAACTGTAGAATCGTCAGGATGTTCTGCCAGGAACAAGTATCGTGCAAAATATTTCCGGTAATGAGGGCATCTGTTCCCAGCACGTAAAACCCACGATTTCACATCCTTCCACAAGCGTTCAATATTTTGCGTGTGGATGGTGTGGTCTTGGGGATCCACAAAATTTTCACTGTGATTAATTTGCTTATGTGTGTAGCCCTATCTTCATCGAGGCCAACAAGGCGGATTAGGTCTTCAAAATCAAGTTCACAAGATTGACACGTCATGGTTCTAGAACGAAAATCACCAAACTAACGAGTAACAGAAAGAAGTAGGCAAAATCAAGAAAAAGTAGCCAAAAATAAACAAAGTAACCTATAGTTGAATGAAAATCTCAAAAAATTAACCGAAATTTATATACATACATATTAGAAAGTAGAAAATATTTTTTTTTATAAAAAAAGTACATTTTATACAAATTTGCACAAGATAATATATATATTTTCTTATTCAGTTTTGATTGGTTATTCAATATATATTGCTGTTATAGCTGGGTGTGACTGGGTCAAAAAACGAATAATAACCAATCTTTCTGTTAAGACACAAGATGTCCAAGATATAATGGTGCAAAAATAATTAATTGAAGTGTATAACATTATTTTCTTTGTTTCATACCCAATTGTGTTTTATATGCGTCTGTGCTAAAAAATCCATTCTTTATGTAAACAAAGAAAACTGTATAACGGATTTTGCGGGGGAGGGTAACATTTTTATTAAATCACATAACTTACCACTTCTCTAAACTGATGAATGTCCACAAAAAATAATTAACTGACCATGCATTAAAGTTTCTATCATACGCCGAATTATTATTATTAATATTTGCCATATGGAGTATGGGCGGCCAATAAAGTTTTTTCATTTTCATATAAAAATGATTCTTTCGTATACACACACCACACACACACACACACACACAACACATATATATATATATATATATATATATATATATATATATACACAATTACACACCCTATATATATAAAGTGATTCTTCTCTGTATATACGCCATATATATATATATATATATAATATATATATATACACTATTCTACCAAGGTGACTGCTTACGATGTCTATTTACTTTAAGTAAATTATTATGTTAAACTGAACAGCCTAGCTCAGGCCAACATCTCCGATATAGCCGAATACCACAGTTTTAGGTTATGCAGAATGAACAATTCGGCCGGAAACAATTCCCTGGGTGCCCGTGATACCAAACAACATCTTTTACGCGTCAAATAACATAAAATGCTTTCTCTCTCTCTCTCTCTCTCTTCTCTCTCTCTCACGCCTTGGTAAAATTTAAGGACGGCCCACTAAAATTCGTTTAGAGCCCGCCCACTAAAACACGTTCAGCCAATGAATGATCTACATTCTGAAAGTCCGAGGTAATCTTTTCTTCAGCATGTCCCCATTCTAGGAGGGTCTTCTCCATGTCCTATAAAAAGCGTAGCAGCGACATATGTGAAACATTTTAGTGTTGCAGAAGCATTTCAGCTGTTGCACACAAACTTATAACCAAGAATGCAGTCTGACGATAACCCCAACATCAAGTTGTAAGTAATTCTACTTCGTATATTCTCTGTTGTAAATATAAAGAAGTAGTCTTATTCAATAGTGCTCTAAAGATATACCTTTCAGCCTTTTAAATGTTCCGCGCGATGATTCCTCATTTCACAAAGTCAAACTTGTCGCCCCTCCTCTCGAGTTGGCCTGGCGAAGTAGTGAGTTGGTGTCTTGTACTCTCCACCTCACATAGCCAGGTACGAACGGCTCATCGGGAATTGTTCTGAGCCAGGCGTCTAATCTTCTTTTGAAGATGTCCACTGCAACATCACTCGCGTTCCTTAGGTCTTTGGGCAGCTGATTAAACAGTTTTGGTCCCTCACAACAAAACTATTTTCTTTCAGGGTTAAGGATGTTCCCTGTCTAGCCTTTAATTTGGGAACACGACACAGTCTTCCTTTTCTACTTTCTACTGTTGTTTGGGGAGTTACAGGGTTCAGAGTAAGATTAAGGACTAGTTTCTCCATTATTTTCCAAGTGTAAATAATGCTGTATCTCTCTCTTCTCCTTTCCAGTGAATATAGCTTTAATTCGCGTAACCTTTCCCAGTACATTAGTTCTTTGCACCCCTTGATCTTAGCTGTGAAGCTTTTCTGAATCCCTTCTAGTTGAATAATGTCTTCTTTTTCATATGGGCATGTTAGGACCGAGTAGTATTCCAATTTGGGTATGATCAGTGTTTACAGTAGAGGAATCATTATATTCCTATCACTTCGTTTAAAGGTTCTCAATATCTGCCCCGTTACTCTCTTTGCTCTGTTTACTGCTATCTTATTTTGTGTTTCAAATTTCACATCATCAGTCATTACAACCTCTAATTCTTTTGCTTTAGAATTTCTCTGAATTTCCTGACCATCTGGGATATAGTATTTCATGGATTTTAGGTCCTCTATTTTTCCGTACCTTAACATCTGAAATTTCTCAGTGTTAAACTTCATATTGTTGTCTTCCGTCCACTTGTAGATTCTGTTCATGTCTGTCTGTAGAGATCCTATATCTTCTGGGTTTCTTATTTTTCTACTGATCTTTGTGTCATCGGCAAAGGATGTTACTGTGCTGTCTGGTAAAGTCCTCATCTATGTCAGTTAGCATGATTATGAAGAGTGGTGGAGCTAATACTGTTCCTTGTGGTGCTGAGCTGAGGACCTCTGATTCTGATGAAGATGCTCCTTGTACTGTAAAGACTTGCCGCCGCTCACTAAGGAAATTATATATCCATTTCCCTACTTTTCCTGTTATTCCCATATTCAGTACTTCAGTTTATGTATTATGATTGCAAGGTTACACTTGTCGAACGCTTTGGCAAAGTCTGTGTATATTACATTATAGTTTTCATTACTTTCCAGTGCATCTATAATGTTGTTGTAGAGTTCCATTAGTTGTGATAGGCATGATCTACCTGACCGAAACCCATGTTGGTTATCATTTAATTTTTTTTGAGTTTCCAAAAAGCCATAGATTTTCTGTCTAAATATTCTTTCAAATATTTTAGTGAGATGAGATGTAAGCGAGACTGGCCTATAGTTTTTGGCCTCGGATCGATCTCCTCCTTTATATATTGGGACCATGTTCGTGCTCTTCAGGATGCCCGGTATTTCTCCCGTGTCTAGTGACACCTAAAGCCACCCCGTTGACGTACAGGGTTATGTTTTTAAGGCCGAAATTTTCGAATTTAAATGCTGTTCTTTTTGTATTTTCCTTTAACAGAAGCGTGTTCATGTATTCCAAGTAATATCCTTCTATGTAGAGCTCCAAGAGCAACATGTTTTATCTGCTTCGATGATAAACCAGAGGTTACCGTATACATATTAAGCTGGACTCTATTAATTGGGTATTTTACTGTGGCGTGTAGTTTCTTTTTCAGTTTCTAGTTGATTACCAGAGCTTAATTTCACTCGACGCACCCGGAGATATGTCTCCATAATATGAATCACCACAGGCTTCGAGCTCTCTTTATGGTCAGCACCCAGATTTAAGCAAATCTCAGGGCAAATCTGTGTGGAGGCGTTCAAAGCATTCATAGATCTTTTTAGAATTTTTAAATTTGCCTTTATAATACTTTCATCTTTAACTTGATAATAACCTTCGGCAGTTGAAAAAGTGTCCTTCGATTCTTTTGAAAAGTTGAGGACATTTTCCAGATAGGCTCATGGGTGACAGTAGCCAGACCCTGACGACATGTTGACTTGATTTAAATACACATCACACTGACTGAATATGGAGTGTAGAAATTTTGTTTCTGGGTATACAACGTAATCGTTTTCGCAATCCGTTCCATCTGACTGTGATATTCGTAGTTTAGCGTACATGTGCACACAGCTTGAATCAAAAAAGTAAGGGCCTGAGCTCGGGATCACGAACTCTATAGGGGCACTCGGAGAGCTAATGGTGTTGTTGTTGTTTGTTGTTGTTGGTTAGCCGATCGGCCCACCCTGATCGAGCAAGCCGGCGGCACGCAGGTAACCGATCGCCCTCTCCGGAGTGGACCAGAGGTTCAGCGCACTAGTGATGTCGTGTTGTGTTCGTTGTTGTACTAGAGCGGTACAGTCTGTCATAATGTGTTCAATTGTTTGTGGTGTGTCCTGGCACATGTGGCAGGTGTCGTCTGTGGCGTTGTCTAGTCTTCTTTATATGTCTGTAAGTTGGGGTGATGTCCACATCGGAATCGTGCTAAGTTAACTCGATCCGATCTGCTCAGGCTGGTCCCTGACGTGTCAATGGGTGTCGGCTTCGCACCTAGGACTGCATTCGGACCGAGGCGTGTCAGTGCTTTGCGGGTTAGGTGTGTGTGTGTATGTGTTTTCTGTACTGTGATGTCTGTGGGGCGTGGTATGGAATGGAGTATTTGGTTATAATGTCTCTCTGGTGTTACCTTAATGGTGCAAGGTATCGGTCCATGATTGTACATGTAGTGGCAAGGGTGTTGTGGGTTAGTTGTCGCTGCTGCCATGAATTGTGACCCCTTCATGTCTAAATGTTCCCTAACTTTCAGTATTTTTGTTTCTCTGTGCAGGTGTTCTATTTGGTGTTGTTTGAGTACATCCTCTAATGATACGAAGTGCGTTGTTTTGTATTGTCTGTAAGGTGTTTATGTGGGTGTTTGAGATAATGGGTGCCCAGCATGGGCTAGCATGGTCCATAACTGAGCGAATATATTGTTTGTATATGAGTGATGTTGTTTCCTGCTGGTGTCCAAAGTTTGTGCTTGTTATAATGTTATAATGTTATAATGTTTCAGAACAACAAAGACCCTAGGATCCACTCATGGCTGGTCTACCTAACTATGTTCGTAATTGTGTATTGTGTGTGTCCTCCGTGGTGGCGGAGGGGACCTACAATTTTACGTGGGTTCCGAACGACAAGAACATAAGAAATTTATGTAAAAACTGCCTGTACATTGGCAACGACTAATTTTTACAAAACTAAATAATTATCAATTTAAAACTAATTAATTATCGATTTATAACTAAAGATAGAATCTCTGGATCCAGAGGATCAAGTCATAATAGACTACTATCCACAAATATGTTACACTCTATATCTATTTATAACCGACATGCAAATATATCAGATCCAAAGAATCCAGTCAATTTCATTACGGTATCCATCAATACTAGTACCTTGCCAACCAAAAATAAGTCACGGTCCATATCGATTGCGGACTATGTAAAAATTTACAACCATATTCATTACAATATATATACTAAGGTGGAGTGAAAATATCATTTTTGGATTTTTAATTTACTTGAGTGTGGAAAAGTTGCCAATGGGCTTTAGAAACAAGCATGTGAAATTATAATACAATTGAAGCATTGCTTGATTGACCACCAGCGATTTTAATATATGGCATATTTCATGTTTTAACGATCGCTTTGCCCATCAGGAGTCATCCAAGATGCTGGTCTTTCATCCATGTTTATGCAAATAATTAACAGCTTAGTTTGCTGTAGACTGTGTTATTGCATACTTGAGGTTGACATTTAAGATTACAACATGTGTGGAATGTAAATTAATGGCAATTACAGAGGGTGGCCAAATTATTAGAGCTGATGTGAGTAAGTGAGATAAGAAAGAGTTTAGTTAACCATACATTGATTTAATGCTAGTTTCAGTGATGGTAGTGATTTGGTGCGATAACATATGCAGTCCGTGAGTCAGAGGGGATGGGAGATTGGGAGTGGGGGGAGAGTGAGTAATATGCAAAGCGCGGCTGCTCCGCCAAGCTCAGTGCACATGTGGCAGTGAGAATTGAAGGTTATTTGTGCTGTTATCATCATTTTTTCGTGAAACTTGATATTAAAAGTAAGTTAATTACATATTGATATCTGTTTATAGGTGTTTGACAAGTGAGTGTGACAGTATTAATTTGATATTTCTTTTTCTTGCAGAAATTCTTTAATAGTCTTACATTGCTTACAATTTACAATAATTGTTTTTTTTTTTCAGAATAGAAATTATTACGAGGGAGAAGGCGGCATGTGTGATTTTTGGCGCGCCACGCGAGATACCCACAAATGTTCTTCCCACCTACGCTGATGTTATGAAGGCTTACATCCACACAAGACAACAGCTGACAACGAAGAATAACAAATATCCACCGTTCGCCGAAGTATCAAAAAAAGTTTGCGTTGATGTTGAACTTGTTTGGGAGAAAGCGTCTCTTCCGACCGTGACGCACGGACGAGTGATTGAAACGCTCAGACCGTACAACGAGAAATACAAGAAAATCTTGAAACCATACAAGGCTCGGAAGGACAACGACAACTACAAGCAACAACTTGAACAGTTCAGAGAAGACGCAGATAAACTCTTCGACATTAGCAAATGCAAATGTGTAGATTTCGTCATGAGCTGTAAGTGCGAAAGAGCGGACAAAGTACCACTCAAAGAAAGAAAGTTTCTAGAGGACCAGAGAGGAGCCAGAAAGATGATTATAGGAGGCATCGATTTGGTGGAAACAACAAAGCTACAGAAGAAAATATCCAGGAAAGTCTGTGAATCGAGAAGACACAGCATTCACCAAGAACAATCCGCAGGTTTCGAGTGCCACCGCTCAACCTCGACGCGACTGAATACCAGGACATGGTCGATTGGCAGACTTTGACCGTGACGGAGCCTCCTGTTACGATGTATATGACGGACAACGAATTGAACGACATGATCTCTGCTCAAATTTCACCAAGTGTCCTCTTCCCTCGCTTCCCTTGTCACACACAGGCGGTGGAAAGATGCGTGAACCTAGTTACCGAAGCTTCAGCCGCTGTGTGTGGCGAGACGTCCCGCCATGGATTTATTCGTGCTCGCGTCGCTTCTCGGCAGCTTATGCCGAAACTTGAGTCTAAACGTGACTATCAATTCTGAATTAACCATGCATGCATAACTCAGACTCTATCGTTAGCATAATAGTGTGCCAAAATAACTAAAAATATATAGTCTGATGTTTACTCGTATTTTAGGTATTTTTGTGTAAAATCGTATATTATTGTAAAATTATAACGTCTGGTGGTCGATCAAAAGATTGTCTGATTTTAATAAACTTTTTTGCATATTGTTCTATTAGTCCATTGGCAACTTTTAAAACCTCAAGTAAGTTAAAATTCACCAAAAAAAATTTCTGGGCCATTTTCACTCCACCCTAATATATACTTAGGAGGAAAAGTGTAGGTGTGGCTGTAAAGACTGTACAGTAAAGTAGTAATGTGTGTGCACCCATTTTGGGTCTCCCATTTAAAGGTGTTTGAAGGGCAAGTGAAGATCATGAGTTTTTCAATACCTCACAGTACTATGGGGGGCACCGCTCGGCAGAGGAATCTCTTTGAATGTGTAAGGACAGAGAATATCCCCTAACCCAAGATGCTGCCTCCCTATATCCCACAACACTTGTGTTGAGCTGTGGGATCTATCACCACAAAGCCTTAATTTTACTACCTTAAACTATACCCAATCTATCAACATATGCGTCTAATCGATTTTTAAACATGTTTATAGACGTGCTACTAATTACTTCTGCCGGCAAACTATTCCAGCTATTTACTATTCTATGCGTAAAAAAGTTTTTGGCAACTGCTGTCTCGAACCTTCTACTTGTCAACTTACACCCGTTATTTCTAGTCCTATTATATTGAGATATTTCGAAAAAGCTATCTCTATCTACGTTATCGAACCCATTCATAATTTTGAAAACCTGGATTAGATCACCCCTTAGCCTCCTAGTCTCGAGTGTAGTCAATTTTAACTCCTTAAGCCTATCCTCGTACTAATTTGACCTAAGCGACGGAATCATCTTACTTGCTCGTCTTTGAACTCTTTCGATTTTGTCTATATCTTTGCGCATATGCGGATTCCAAAATTGGACCGCGTACTCCAAATGGGGTCTAACTAATGATTTATAAAGAGGAACTATAATATCGAGCGATTTGTACTCAAAATTTTGAGCTATAAAACCTAACAATTTATTCTCCTTATTGACCGCTGCTGTACTTTGTTTCGTTACTTTTAAATCACCAGTGACTATAACTCCTAAATCTTTTTCCTGCTCTACGCTTGTTAAATCTTTCCCTGACATACTATACGCAAAATTAACGTTACGCGAACCTATATGCAAAATTTTGCACTTATCAACGTTAAATCTCATTTGCCATGTGACTGACCAATCAACGATTTTATTCAGATCTTCCTGGATTTTACCTCTATCTTCGTCATTAATCGCCCTACCACCCAGCTTCGTGTCATCCGCAAACTTTGAAACTGTACTGACTAGGCCGACATCTAAATTGTTAATATATATATAAAAAGCAAGGGGCCCAACACAGAACCCTGAGGAACGCCACTCGCTACATTAGCCCAACACGACTCCGCTCCATCAACGACCACCCTCTGTTTCCTACCTCGCAACCACTCTTCTAGCCAATTTATTACTACACCCCTGATTCCATGAGCCTTAGTTTTTCAATGAGTCTTTTGTGCGGCACGGTGTCAAACGCTTTTTGAAAATCTAAATACACTACATCAACCGCCCGATGACTGTCGTAAACGTCAACCACGCTTTGAAAAAAATTCTAAAAGATTAGTTAAGCAAGATTTGTTTCGCCTAAAACCGTGCTGTGTATTTCTAACTAGTTTATGCAATTCTAAGTGTTAGACTATACGATCCCTAATTATTGATTCCAGTCGTTTACCTACAACAGACGTTAAATTGATTGGCCTATAATTTCCCGCCGCACCTTTATCGCCTTTCTTAAAGATAGGTGTTACGTTTGCTAACTTGAAATTATCTGCTACGCACCCCTCAGAAATAGACGCATTAAAAATCTTTGTTAGCGGCAAAACAATGCTATCTTTTAATTCTTTTATTTGTATGTTATATTTGGAATCTGGCCCCGGTGATTTACGCCTTTTCATTTTATCAATATAGCGCATTACTTCTTCACTAACCACAATATTATCCAAAATATTACCATTATCAAAAGGTATTATGTCTATGACCGTAAGGATATTCGTTACATCTTCTATAGTAAAAACTGACGTAAAAAATTCGTTTAGCAAGGTAGCCATTTCCTTGTTTTCAGAAACTAAATCTCCGTTTACATTTTTCAACGGCCCCAACACACTTTTTACTGAATTTCTATTGTTCACGTATTGAAAGAATCGCTTGGGGTTTTCTTTACCGTCACGAGCTATGGAGATTTCAAATTCGCGCTTGGACTTTTTAATTACACTTTTCGCTTCACGCCTTAGAGATATGTAGTTGTTTCGTAACCACAAATTGTCTTTATCGCACTTATGTAACCTATAAGCCCAGTCTTTACTCTTTATAATGTCTCCTACTCTAGAAGTAAACAACAAGGGCTTGTTGTTTACTTTCGCACGCTTAATTTTGTACGGTACACATTCCTCATTTATAGTCCTAAATACTGTTTCGAACGATTCCCACATTAGTTTTGCGTTGGAGTTCCCCATTACGTTTTCCCAATTGACGTGTGACAATTTATTTCGAAATTTACTAAAGTCTGCGTGCTGGAAGTTAGGAAGTTTAGTCGAGTTAGCTGGTTTCGAGTGACTTACTGAGAGGACAAACTCTACCATATTGTGATCGCTATTGCTTAACGGTTCTATTACTTGAAGATCAGTAATTAGCTTATCATCCGTAGTTATTACTAAATCTAAAATACTGTCCAACCTCGTAGGTTCCCCAATCTTTTGAATAAGAAAGCTATCCTCGAGAAAATTAACTAAACGATTACCTTCCGCGTCTCCCTGCATTGTATCGTAATTCACGTTGGCGCAATTAAATTCACCCATAACTAAATCCTGCTCACACAGATTATTCTTTTTAGTTCACGATATAACGCTTCGTCCGTATCAGCTGTTTGATTAGGGGGCCTATATATAACCGCAACAAGAAGTTTGAAATCGTTCAATTTAAGTTCTAGTATAGTCGAATCTATCGGTTCTGGAATTGTGTGCTTTACTTCTATAACGTTCGCAATATTATCTTTGATATACAACATTAGGGTGTGTCAATTTGGGAGGTGAAAATTAATTTTTGCCAATTCCTTCACTGAGGGGTTTTAAAAATGTGTTTTTGGATGTGAAAAATTCAAATCTGCTATTATTTTTGTGATTGCTCAACACTTAGCTTGGTAAATCTACGTTTGATTAAAAAGCACATAAATTGCTCTCGGAAAACAACATTTATTAATTTTAGCTTCTCAAAATGTCAGGTAATGCTATAAAAATTTTAGTTTCTCTGCATAAAACATATCCTAGTAATCATAAAACATATCCTTGTAATCATAAAACAACATTAGAAAGTAATGACATCAGTAAAAAAAAATATTTAAACAACAAGTTTCATCAAGTCTTGCTTTGATTCGTTCTTGGACATCAGCCGCCGACTTGCTTCTTGGCCTCTGATATAGCCCTCACGTTTCTCATGTGTATACACCCTGCCTGCTGCCTCTGTGACTTGTTTCACACACCTCTCTATTGACTGAGCATGACAGGGCCACTGTGGAACTTGCATAGGCTTGTCAAAGAACTTCTTTACTTCCGCTGTAGTCAGTTTACATGTCAAAGGAGGTTCAAATACCCCGTCAGATCAGTCTGTCAGCTCCAACACGGAAGAAGCACTGGGGTTGATGGAAGGTGTCTTCCTGGGACGTACAGAAAGATCTCCAATTGTGTCATCATCTCCACCCCTCATGTCAACAATCTTTTGGACACCAGCTCTCCTCTCCTCACTGTCATCTGAGCACAAGAGTGTCTGGATTATCATTTCGCTGAATGCATACCATGCTGAGCGCTTGATGGTTGGCAAAACAGCATCCACTACAGCCTTCTTTTGCAGCCTAACTAGCCGCAGCTGAAACAAGATGTGGCGTGGGCCTTCCACCCAAGAGTGTTTTACTTTGATGTTGAACCAACAGGGGTAGTACACACCAACAATGTATTCCACTATCAGTCTTAAGTTGTTGAGGGTTTTGCCTTTAAGGTCATGTTTTGAAACCCATATGCGACAAAGCCTGTTTGCTGTTGTCAACCACCTCGAATGGCTCACTGGACCAATTTCAAGAAGGGCCAGATCTGTGGGAAGTTCTCCTGTCCTTATGGCCTGTGTGATCCTATACCCGTAGGCTTGATCAGTAGAGAGATCCTTTACGACATTGTCACTCAGTGAAGTAAGAGGCTCTTCAATTGAGAGTTTGGTGAATGAAGGATCAATTTCAAGTTCGGTTGCAGTGTCTAGCATCTTGCCAATGTTACCTGTCCACTTGTTGTTAGACAAGGTCTTCCCATCCAGTGCTGTGATCAAGTGTCGCAGGGGTAACTCGTTAGTGTGGAGGGCACAAACCAACCAGATCAGCTTACGGCAAAGCTTGACCTCTACCCAATGCATGGAACCACCCTCCCAGCCAGTGTTAACATTTGTAGAATCACCTCCAATGGCCTGCAGGCTTTTATCAATGCTCTTCTTCTTCATGAAATCTACAAGATTATCAGCAATAACTTCAGCAGGTTTTTTTCTCGTTGAGCCTTTCTCAGGAGTGAAGTGGTAGAGATATCTTCCACCTGGCTCACTGCACACAGAATAATGCTCTTCTTTAATGATGCTGGGGAACTGACGATCTGAATTGTCTGCTTTCAGCATAACTTTAGTTGTATCTTGACCGCCGTCAAAGAAGATGCAGTCAATTTCACCCTTCTTACAAAGATCATCAAATTCCTGATCCAGGGATCTCATAACTTTTTCTTGGGCCCTCTTGACTTTATTGTGATCAACTACAAGTCTCTTGTCTTCTTCAGTGATCAAGCCAGCATCCATAAAGGCAGCAGTGGTGATGGCAGCTGTGGCACGCAGGCCAACACCTTATCTGATGCTATGCATAGCAACATTAGGTATTTCTAATGTGTTGTACTCTGGCTTTTTATTGGAAGTTGAAGACGTGCTTGGTATTTCTAATGTCACTTCATAACTTCCATCCTTTCCATCTTGAGCATCAGCTATTTGTTCTTCATTTTCATCATCAGAGAAAATTATTTCATTTGATGGCATTGAAACATCCTGCTTACTTGTCTGCTTATATTCAGCAAGCCTTCTTCTTTCGTCTTCTTGCCGCTTCTGCTTTTTGACTTGTCTGTTGTGCTCAGGTTGATCTGGCAAGCCAATCTGATGTGGTCCAATAGAACCAGACTTGTCTCTCTGACCTTTAATGAAAGCAAGTTCCTTCACAGGGATCTTCATCTCCCTAGGGCATGTACAGTTAATGTGAGTTTCGTTTTTTGCAACCAGCATCTGCAAGGCAGCCAAATTCAGAGCAGAGAACAATATTACACTTTCAACTGAGGATGTCAAAAAGCTTGTCAAGTTTTGCAATGAAAGCCTCTTTGACATGTAGCTTTCCTCTCCCAAGAGATATGTTTTTGGCCTGCTCCCAGCTCTCTTGGATCTTGTTTAAGATTGTGACTCGTGAATTCACAACGGGGGCTACAAAAGAACTGTTTGCTCGTTCCCACTTTTCAAGCACTTTAGGGTAAATGTCCTTTGCAAGACTGGCTGCTGGGTAGTTTCTCACATCCTCACCACTTTGTTCTCTTAGCAGTAGCCCATATTTCAGAATGTCTCGCAGAGTTGGGAGTTCAGAGGGCAACAACTCTCTACCAGTTCCAATTAGGTTGCTCATATGTGTGAATGTCCCCAGTCTTGTCCTCCTTTTAGAAGCCATTGTAGGTCAATTCCCACTGGTTAGGATGGTAGTACTGACGGACAAGTAATCTTCAGCACACTGATGAATATGTTTCAACCTGTGAAATAAGCAAAAACAGCAGTGCATATATATACAGCATATATATTATTAATATAATAATTATTATATAATTCCACAAAAAAGTCAAAAAAGTCACTATTTTTATGTAGCTTCTTACCAAGCAAAACTAAATTATATTAAATTAACAAAAATATCTTTAGAATTCCTAAGTCATGCTGCAACTTTTTAGCACCCCTCATATTTGGAATTTGAAAGTTGAAAAATTCGACACACCCTAATACAACATAACACCGCCTCCTCGCCTACCTATTCTGTTTTTAACAAAAAGTCTATAACCTTTAATTTGATACTCCCCTACAAAGTCACGAGTTTCAGTGCTAAGCCATGATTCATTTATCGCAATTATATCATAGTCTTTACAAGCAATTAAAGAAAAAAATTCGTTTATTTTATTTCGTAGGCTACGAGCATTTAAGGATAGAACCTTCAAATTGTTTGTAATTGCGACACCTTCGCGAGCGCAGGGGAAATTTGTGGAATTTACGCTGGGACCGTTCGAGTTACGGCAGCCTGAAAAGAAGAGACAGTATTATGAAATAGTCTTCCTAAACGCGTAGCTCCAACGTCATTAAGATGAAGTCCATCTCCGAGGAACAAGTCCCTCCTGCCGTAGAAACTGCTCCAAAAATTCGCAAAATGCACTCATTCCTGTTGGCAAAGAGACTAGGTTATTTTTAACATAGGTCGCCTTGCTGTAGAAATCGTTACGTTGGATAATTCGAGGAAGTATACCTGTTAAAACAATCTTTTTAGTTTTTTCCTTTAATCGCTCTATAAGTCCCTGTATCTAGCCAGCAGTTCCTCCGATCTAGAATTTAAAACGTTATTAGTACAGACATGAATAACATATGTTGTGTCCTCGGCGATACCGTCTGTAAATTGGTTAACACTATTAGCTATATCCTCCACCCTTGCACCAGGGTAGCAGTAACGACGCCTACGACGAGGGTTTCTCCCACAGAACTCCTCGAGCTGCCCTCGAAAAATGGAATCGCCAACGAGTCGTATTTCCGGTTCATCAGCATCATCGAAACCTAAAACAGAAAACTTATCGTTTGTTATTACTAGTAGACATGTCTTAGGTTTTCTCAATGGGGCTCTATTACGCACTCGAACGAAGGGTTGGGAACTAGGGGAAGAGAGAGGGTTATTAATACTATTTATATTATTAGTAGAAACTGAGGCAGGAGGTGTCGTAACTGGGGTCTCAAGGGATTCTAATTTTGCCGTCAGGAGCATCACGCTTTCTTCAAGCCTTACTCTGGCCTCCTTCTCACGTTCTAACTCGTTCCTCAGCACTTCCATGCTTGAGCACCACCTGCAAACTAACTGTTCATTATTATTAGCCATTGTAAACGCGTAAGCGGCAAATTTCCCTTCACAGTGACTGCAAGTACTTGATGGGGGTGCCATGCTTTAAATTAGTTAAAAAACAAATAAAAAAAACGAGCGTTTGGAAATTAATAAATTACAACGTAGGTCTACCGCGTTCTTGTAACACAAATTTATACTAAATGAATATAGAATTAAGCTACGATAAAAGACCTGTAAAATAAGAGTATTTATAATACTTATCTGTCCGCAATTCGACCCGACTTTTTTCCTTTTTTCACACGGTGTGTGACCACACTCTACCTGTCCTTTCGAAGGAAGGAAAAATGAACGTTATGACTCCACGTTTTTTGATAGATTTGAAAAACAAACAAGGCAAGCCACGTGCATTAGCATTGGTTTGATCAGTACAGTACTGAATAACGTCAATAAATGAAATAAGCAAGGTGATGGTTGATTTTGTCTACTTGAGTCTATTGTGTGTGAGCCAGTCTTGTATACTGCTTATGTATGTTTGTAGGTTATTTGTAGCAGTGTCGATATTGTTGTGGGTTGATGTTAGATTGATGTCATCTGCATATGATGATAAGATAAGCTTGTTATCTATGGGTGTTGGAATGTCATGCATGTATAAGTTGAAGTGTTGGTGAGAGAACAGAGCCTTGAGGGCCCCTTTCGGAAAAAGCTTATTTTTTGGATGACTTGCCATTCAATGTGACATGTGAGTGTCTTCCTGAAAGATAATTGCTCAGCCACCTTTTGGTGTTATTGTGCAGGTTTGTGTTGAGTATTTTGTTTATGAGAGGGAAGCGTGGGATAGCATCAAATACTTTACTAATGTCTATGTTGCTAATAGTGTACGTTGAGCTGGTCGTCTGGAGTTGATGCCATCCATGATGTGCTGCGTGAGTTAGTAAGTACTGTCGTGGATGAGTGGTGAGGTCTGAATCCATGTTGAGTAGGCGATAGTGGTATGTGTGGGTTGATGATTTGTAAGATTAGTCTTTCTGTTACTTTAGAAGGTGTGCATAGTAAAATAATGGGTCTATAGGAAGCTTGTTTTGTTGGATTTTTGTTTGGTTAGAGTAGCGTAATAATTTTACCTTGTTTCCATATGTCAGGAATAACACAGTATTGGTATGAATAAGTGCTGATGTTTGTGAGAGCTAATATTCCCTGTGGGCCCAAGTGTTTAAGGTGTATGCTAAATATGTTGTCTGGTCCAGTAGCCTTCGAATTCTTAATGTTTATGATGATCTTGGTGGTCTGGTCTGTATTGAAGGGTGCAATGGTCGTGTCGAGTCTGTAGGTTTTCTTGTGTCTGGCCGTTTGTCTGTCTGCGTGTTTCTGGTTGTTGTTTCTGTTTAAGTGGCTTATCTTTGCGTAGTGATTAACTAGAATGTTAGCCTGTTATGTATATGTTGGGATATTATTTTGGCTGCGACAGATAGCCGCGTGTGAGGTGTGAATGCCGCTGTTAGAGTGGGTAATGCTGTTTATAGTCTTGTATAGCCTGGCTGTATCTGTGGAGTGGTTTAGTGTTGTTATGAATTCTCTAAATATTTCTGTTTGTTTTTCGTTGAGTTTGTTGTTTATTTCTCTGTTGAGCTGTTGTATCTGCTGTTTTATAGTTTCTGTGTGTGGTGTTTGTGTGCTATGTTTGAGGTTGTTACGTTGCCTTATGAGGTGGGCTATTTCTCTAGTGTAGTTTGGGTTGTATTTCCTAATGTTGCCATGCGGTATGTATTGGTTTGCATTATTGATGATCTGATTAAACGTCTTCAGTGTTGTATTGATGTTTATGATGGGTGTGCTGTTTAATGTGGTGAATTGTTCCTCAGTCTGTGTTTTGAACTGCTCCCAATCAGTTTTCTTGAATTCTATAAGTGTGACTAAGGCTGTTGGGGCAGACTGTAAAACGTATTGTAATGATGATGGGCAGGTGGACTGATGACAGATGTTTTTCTGTTCTCCAGTGTGTATGTGTTGCGCGTGTTTTAATGTTAACTGCCTGTATTTCTATCGTGTTATCTGCTTGGATTGCGTTTGTAATGTTTTGGGTGGCATCAGTGTAGCTAATGCTTTTACGTATGTAAGTGATGAGTCCACCCCCGTGACACCCAGTACGATTTTGACTGATCGCCGTGAAGTCAGGGATGGTGGATGTTTTGTGTGTACGTTTTAGTTTTGTTTCTTGTATAAGTGCTATGTGAATGTTTTGTTTTTGTACGAATTCCCTAAGCTGCATTATTTTGTTTGTGAGGCCATCTACGTTGCACTGTAATACGTATGTTAATATTATACTTCTGTATGTGTCTCATTTTGCTATTGTGTCTATGTCTTTGTGTATGATGACATGTGTAAGTTGTAGTGGGGCCTGGATTAGTCTTAATGTCAATGGAGAGTAAGAGTAGTCCGGGGAGCACGCAATTGCTCCCCGTAAATGAAAAAAATAGCACGATAGTATAGGTCCGGCCCCTGAAGCCGATTCGCACTCTGATCGTGCCACGCAACAGGCCGTCGATTGCCAGTCTGGCCAACTGTATACAGCCCGCTGCACGGAGATTTCAGTAAGTTTGGCCACCAGCGCATTGATGTTTTGGTTTGACGTCGCCTGTTCTTCGCGTTGACGTGTCCCGCGCTGGAGGATACAGCAACTGTTAGAAGCTTCCTCGTCAGCTGCTAAGTGTCGACATACGTTGAGGTTTTTAGCTCCTTCCTATCAGTTTATTATTTTCTGTGGTAAAAATGTGCTATTTAATACTCTCGTTTCTTTTTGTATCTTATTTTCTTTATTAATTTGTCTAACAAATTAATAATTAAATTGTTCTAAAGAAGGATGTAACTCCTTCCGCATAGGTTAAATGACGAATCTTTAGGATTATAGTTGTTCTCTTCGCCAGACAAGAAGATATTTTCAACTATTCAGTTACTAAGTCAGCTAATAGTGTTTAGCGTATTAACTGTAATAAATTCGTTATGCTCTGTAGATATTTGTGTCGGGGGCATGTCAAAGAGGGTCAGCTCCAATTTACAACATTGTGAACTACACGGATGGATGAAGCGTGCCATGACGAGTCAAAAATAGTGACACTTCTCTCGACAAGTAGCAATCAGTCTATGAGTCATGAGAGCAATGTCCTTAGCTTATATCAGTTATAAAAGTGGTCAATCATAGGTTTCATGCATTTAGAACACTTCTTCTTTTTGATGTCCTTTTACGTTTAACGCCCCGAGTTGGTAATCCCTTCTTCTTCTTCCTCCGTACAGTGAGCTTGTTCTTCCGGCACCACGCATTTTTTTCTTTGCATATTTGACAATTTCGTCCCGTGGACACTTTAAGTGTTTTTTTAGAACTTCTTTTGGCTTAACACCAGCCATTGTCTTCTACCGTGTTAAGACCTGATTGATTGTAAAAATTTCCTGCCGAGATATCTGGCACCACTCTTCAGCAAGGGGACAGCCATACGCAGTGTGGTTGAAAATATGAACCCAATCCCACTCCCGCGCTGGTATCTCACCCCTCGATAGACTATGAACGGCCTTCGGGTCATTCTATCACAGTGCGACGGAAGTGAAGCTTTACTTTTAAGTTCCCACCACCGAATGGAAATTTTTTCCCCTCAATCGTTCTTATATATATTGAGATACTGGTTAGTAGGTTAGTTGCGACTTTGACATAATGAGGCTTGTCGTATGCAGTGCTGAAGCTCTTTCCTCTATGACTCGGAATATGAGCGATGCGCAGCAGCCGTCCCTGGTATCCTAAACAAACTGATGTTCCAGGATATTGTTTTAAATATAGCACATGTCCGGGGAGTGTCTCCAGTGTTCAGTTTCTCCAATTTTAGCTGATACAATAAGCTACACATGTCATGCTGTGACTCATGAAAAGTATCTCTTTGGAAGACTGCCCCATATCTGCCCTCGGTTATAATTTTGAACAGTGCTTTGTCTTTAATATTTCTGTTAGCCTACGACTTTAGAGTTAAAGTATGTACCGGGGTACCTTTGTTTACGATTTCGTATACTAAATCAGTCGTAAGATTTGATCTTTCAAGACTCCCATTTAAGTCTCTCACAATATCATCGGCTGTGTCATAATGACCCGGTCCTAATGTTACTTCTGTAGTGTAGTACTGTGCCTCCCCACTCCGGGCTGCGCGCCTGGTATCGTCGCAAGTTACACCAGCCTTTTCACGCTCATCAGGGTTCGTAAGATCCATGAAAACGAGTTGTTTCTTGTCAATGCTTAAAATCTTGGTGGCCAATTGAAATTCACATATTACAACCTCGTATGACTCCCGACCCAATTCAATGGACCCATGCAGTTCTGTTACAAAGTTGGCCAGGGTGTTGTTAGGATGTATAGACAAAGAAGAGGAGGACGGGAGTGTGACGTAGAAGTGGTTAGGCGCCATGTTGCATACTATTTAAAGCTTTATTACTGCATCATCTTTTATATAGGTGTTGAAGCTTTCTGGGTAGCCTAGCCATTTTATCAGGTACATTTTTCTCTTTCCTGAACCTTTACTTCCTAAAATTTTTCAATTTTAAACACTTTTTTTCCTAAATTAAATTAATTTCTGCAGCTCCTCGCCATAAAAGCCCATGCAATTTCTTTCCCATTCAAATCTTCAACGTAATACAACACCACCTCGTCTTTAAGTCTCATAGACCTAAATTTAAAAATCGCAGTGTCCAAACCTTGCTCAAATCCCTTTGCGAACTTATTCCCCGAACGGGACAGCCTTATATAATCATTGATTTTGAAACGTACAGAGCGTCTACGAATATCTTTTCTCACCTCACGTTCTGTGTGCGTAACTCTTCCTAAAATTTCGCTAGGTGTTGTACCAATTGCTCGGTGGTGCGAACCGTTGTAGGATGAAGCCAGCGAGTCCAAAATGTCTATATATCTGTATGTGTTTTTATGTGTGAAATAGCGATGCATGCGCTCCTTTATGGTACGCTGGACTATTTCAGCTAAAGATTTCATATGTAGAGAATTGCTAGTGTAATAACTGATATTAAACTCTGCCAACATGTTCTGAAAAGCTCGGCCTATAAATTCTTTCTCCAGATGAGACTGATGATACCGACGACAGTGTAGTTGTTATTGAGGCTACAGAGTGACCCATTACCCCCGCTAGCCTTCCGGAACCCCGAGCAGCGGCGACTGTAGTGCCCTCACGCGACAATTGGAGGAGAAAGCGGGTGCATGACGACGTTGCGGATTCGCCTTCCACGTCAGGTGTGAAGCGTGTCAGGAGTGTGTCGGTTGTTAGACCCAGAGTAATAAAGCCCCAACCCTCTAAGTCTTACGATACCGCTCCCACAGTAGTTCTTTCTAAAAATAAAACTGTGCTCCCTTATTCCTGCCCAATACCGTCGATACCCTCCACAGCAGCATCTCATTCTGTACAGAGTAGCATAACATTCGAGCTGGTGCGTACTGCCACCCCCACCCCAGCCCTAACTAGAAACCGGTATGTAGTTCGGGTCAACCCGCGAACCATGTATAGCAGCGGCGTCGAACACGGACTGTGACATGTAGTTGAACGTATTGTGAAGTTTGCTTTTCAGAACAGTGATGGACGTGAAGCCACGACGCAATTGTCCTTCGGATTCGGGTCAGATGACGGAGATAGAGATGATTTTTGGGTAGTAATACCCTGTCTGGTCGCCTTAGATGTAGATTACATTTTTGGTCGTATAATGCAGGCCTCTCAAAGCTGCAGCGCATTCAACATGGACACCTTCACGATAGATATAGACAACGTATTCCGTGTTGCGGAACATACGGCCACACCTTTTACTCTTAACTTTGGCAGTTATCAAATATTCAGAAACCACGCAAACCACGATCGCGGTTGCCGATTTATAGCAATAGTCTTGGCTCATATGTTTACTGTACTAAGTACGGTCGGCAAAAGAATTTGGTTGCCGACGGTTGTGCAGCGTACCCGTAAACTGGCCGCAGATTGTAAGCTCGAGTTTGACTGTAATATGGGGCCTGAAGAGCTGAGAAGGATAGAGCAAATGAAAGTTCGCATAGCAGTATTTGGATTGGATGATCGTCAAAGGACTGTGTATGTTTTCAAAAGCAGTGTGAGAGAACGTACAAAATCTCTACTTATTTGGAGGGCTGTCAAGGACAATATAAGGGCTCATTACGCGAGTTATGATATGATAAAAGTCGAAAATATGGAAGGCATCATGATTTGTGTAAGGGATGTCTCGAGTTTGTGGATGATACAGTGAAACATTGTAAGGATTGCCACAAAGTATGCGAGCAGTGTAAAAGCTCCAAATGTGAAGTCTTGTAGTTGAAGCTGAGAAGAGGGACTGTAATGTGTGTAAATGCACATTTTTCAATAATAACTGCTTTGAATTCAATAAATCAAATGGTGCGTGCAGGAAAATGAGAATCTGTCACTGCGGCATATTTCATATGATAGACAACTGGGAAAATTCATGCATAAATGTAATGAAATTTGTTCTACATGCCATGATATATATAAGGCTGATGGTGTATAGAATGTATGCTATATGAAAGACGCCAAACCTAAAAATATACCTTGTATAACTGTATACTACGATATAGAGACATACACGGATGCTGAAACCAAAGAGGTTATCCCACATCTACTTGTAAGCCAGACTATCTGCGATGAGTGCATGAACGTCGAGTGTGATGAATGCCACAAATGTGGTAAACGAATAAACGTTTTAAGACGAGTGCACACGACACCCCGGTGAAACTCTTTGTGTCCTATACCGTCAAGTTTGCGGGGAAGTTAAAAAAAATGACTGTATATTCTTGCCCATAACGGACACAAAATTTGATACACAATTCCTTTATAAAGAACTACGTGAACACAAATCATCATAGATATTTATAGGCGATCCCTTAAAAAGAGGAAACAAGCTTATACAGATGCAAATAAGGAGAAATGTTCAGTTTAAAGACACTTTGTTATTCACACCTTATAAATTAGCCAAGCTACCCAAGGTGATGGACTTAGCCGCTGAAGTTTCAAAAGGGTATTTCCCTTACGCTTTCCTCACTAGCGACACTTTAAACTACGTAGGACTACCACCCCCCAAAACATTACTTTAACTATGCCAACACGAGTGATAGCGAGTGTAAAGAGTTTGTCCGCTACTACAGCAGTTTTAATTAAGATAATCTTTACAATACAGCGGATGAATGTGAACGCTATTGTGTGAATGACGTACGCGTACTTAGAGTATGTTTTCAGGCCTTTAGAAGGATGTACATACTCCGATTTAACTGCGACCCGTTACAAGCCGAAACCACGATCGCCTCATTGAGTTTTACGGTGTTCAAGAACAACTACATGCCTAAAAAGATACGAGCCGTTGTTCACCGAAACAACCCACACGGTTGTCAGCATAAGGCTATTTACTGGCTCATACACCTACAGCAACAGACCGGTGTATACATAAAACATGCCCGCAACACGGGGGAAGTGGCTATTAAGGTCAATGGTCGTGTTTTTTGGGTGGATGAGATAAGCGAAGACCGTGCCACTGGTAAAAAGACAGCGTACTCCTTTAACGGTTGCTGGTGGCATGGATACCATGGTAGATCTCTTGCCGATAATCTCGCATGGACCCACACCCGCGATCAGCATATAAGCTCCGAGTTCAATCACAAGGTCTTGTGGGAGCACGAATATGACGCATGGATGGATACAGATGGACAGCATCGCGAAGAAATAAACACTATCAAGCGTTCAGTGGTGCTAGATACTCTCAAATGCGGCGATAGTTTGTTTGGCGGGCGTACAAACCCCTTCAAACTATACTTTCAACCTACGGAGGGCGTGAAACTCCATCACTTCGACTTCTGTTCTTTATACCCCTAAGTGATGAAGAGCAATCCGTACCCCGTTGGCTCATCTGAAAAACTGATGGGCCCTGCCCTGCCTACCATCGAAGAATTCTCAGCTAATTTGAACGAGAACTATTTCGGCCTTTCTTTCGTAGATGTGCTTCCCCCTCGCGATTTATGGATGCCAATCTTGCTCGTCGTTATAGATCACAAACTCATGTTTCCCCTGTGCGTGAAGCGCGCAGAGGAAAACAATGTGGCCTGTAATCACACAACCAAATAGAGGAAAATCAGAGGCGTATATACAATTCCTGAGCTGTTCCTAGCGGTTCGTCACGGTTACAGAATACTGAAGATATGTGAGATGTGGAGGTTTCAAAAGCTCCCCAACCTTTTCACACCATATATAAACACTTTTTTGAAGGATAAGATTGAAGCATCAGGATACCCGCCAGGAGTTGAAACCGAAAATGAAAAATCGGCGTATATTCAACGCTACCGTGATCGTAAAGGGATCCAACTTGAACGGGACCAAATTGCGAAGAACCCTTTATTGCAAAGTTATGCCTAAATAGGCTTTGGGGGAAATTTGCACAGAATACAGATAAGGGGAACGTCCATCTAACCCAAAGATATAACGAGGTGTGGGATTACGCGAACATCCCGAATAAAGAGGTCATGGAGATTGTGAATGTGGGTAATACGTACATAATAAAGTACAACAGAATCGAATTGGATACAGATGCATCACGTGTTACAAACAACCTGTAGTCAGTTTCACAAGAGCGTACTCCCGCATCAAACTTTGGAGTCTACTGCATTTTCTTGGACGGAGGGTTCTGTACACAGAGAGAGATAGTGTAATATTCACGTAGAGGGAAGGTGAATACATGCCACCTGTTGGGGAATTCCTCGGAGAGTTGACTGACGAGATCAAGGATGAGTATGTAGATAATGCCTACGCTGATTCTTTTGTCACAACCGACCCAAAAACTTACCGGTACGGGTGAGGGTGGAGGAGGATATGGAATATATCGTGAAGTCTAAAGGCATTACTCTTAACCAGGCGAGTCTGTGAATCTTTTATAACTTGAAGAGCCTAATCATTTTCATTAATCAATAAAGTACCAAATATCATCAAGTGTTGCCGCAAAATAGTAGTCAACATCTTCCTTCCTTGAATAATCAATTTTAAAATTAGAAAGAGCCGTTTTGAGCAGAAAACTGAGATTTGTTTATAAAAAACCTTTGAACAGTTAGCTAGAACAACGTGAAAAAAGTGTTAGCAGCTGACGAGGAAGCTTCTAACAGTGGCTGTATCCTCCAGCGCGGGACACGTCAACGCGAAGAAGCGGCGACGTCAAACCAAAACATCAACGAGCTGGTGGCCAAACTTCCTCAAATCTCCGTGCAGCGGGCTGCCTACGGTTGGTCAGACTGGCAGTCGACGGCCTGTTGCGTGGCACGGTCAGAGTGAAGATTCGCTCCCGTAGCCGGACCTATTCTCAGCGTGCTATTTTTTCATTTACGGGAAGCATTTGCGTGCTACCCAGTCTACTCTTACTCTCCGGCGACATTAAGACTAATCCAGGCCCCAATACAACTTACACATGTCATCATACACAAAGACATAGACACAATAGCACCATGAGACACATACAGAAGTATAATATTAACATATTACAGCACAACGTAGAGGGCCTCACAAACAAAATCATGCCGTTTAGGGAATTCGTACACAAACAAAACATTCACATAGCACTTATACCAGAAATGAAACTAAAACGTACACACAAAACACCCACCATCCCTGACTTCACGGCGATCCGTCAAGATCATACTGGGGGTCAAGGGGGTGGACTCATCACTTACATACGTAAAAGCATTAGCTACACTGATGCCAACCAAAACATTACAAACACAATCCAAGCAGATAACACGATAGAAATACAGGCAGTTAACATTAAAACACGCGCAAAACACAACACCACACTCATCAACATTTACATCCTACAAGATAGTTCACCTCAGGTGCAAGCCAATTACAATCCACAGTTACACAATCTGGCCTCTCTCACTAATGTCATGTTTGGAGGAGACTTCAACCTGCAAAACCTAAGCAACACCAGGGCGCCAACATAGCCACACAACTAAACAGCCTCTTCATTCTTAACAATACAGAAGAACATACACACATACCACATCAAGCAGGATATCCAAACTCCTCCCCAGAAATAACATTCTGTTCCCCCTAACTAGCAACACATACACATTGGAGAACAGAAAAACAACTGTCATCAGACCACCTGCCCATCATCATTACAACGCGTTCTACACTGTGCCCCAGCAGCCTTAGGCAAACTTACAGAAATTACAAGAAAGCTGATTGGGAACAATTCAAAATACAGATTGAGGAACAATTCACCACATTAAACAGCACGCCCATCATAAACATCAATACGACACTCAAGACATTTAATCAGATCGTCAATAATGCAAACAAATACATACCCAATGGCAACATTAGGAAATACAACCCAAATTACACTAGAGAAACAGCCCACCTCATAAGGCAACGTAACAACCTCAAACATAACACACAAACACCACACATAGAAACCATAAAACAGCAGATACAACAGCTCAACAGAGAAATAAACAACAAACTCAAAGAAAAACAAACAAACATTTAGGGAATTCATAACAATAAACCACTCCACAGATACATCCAGGCAATACAAGACTATAAACAGCATTACCCATTCTAACAGCGGCATTCACACCTCACACGCGGCTATCTGTCGCAGCCAAAATAATATCCCAAAATATACATAACACGCTAACATTCTAGTTAATCACTACGCAAAGATAAGTCACTTAAACAGGGATAATAACCAGAAATACGCAGACAGACAAACAGCCAGACACCAGTAAACCTACAGACTCGACACGACCATTACACCCTTCAATACAAACCAGACCACCAACATCATCAAAAACATTAAGAATTCGAAGGCTACTGGAGCAGACAACATATCTAACATACACCTAAAACACTTGGGCCCACAGGGAATACTAGCTCTCACAAATATCAGCACATATTCATACCAATACTGTATTATTCCTGACAACGGAAACAAGGTAAAATTATTACGCTACTCAAACCAAACAAAAATCCAACAGAACCAGCTTCCTATAGACCCATTAATTTACTATGCACACCTTTCAAAGTAACAGAAAGACTAATCTTACAAATCATCAACCCACACATACCACTATCGCCTACTCAACATGGATTCAAACCTCACCACTCAACCACGACATTACTCACTAGCCTCACGCAGCACACCAGGGATGGCATCAACTCCAGACGACCAGCTCAACGTACACTATTAGCAACAATAGACATTAGTAAAGCATTTGATGCTATCCCACGCTTCCCTCTCATAAACAAAATGCTCAACACAAACATGCACAATAACACTAAAAGATTGCTGAGGAACTATCTTTCAGGAGGATACTCACATGTCACATTTAATGGCAAGTCATCCAAAAACAAGCTTTTTCCGAAAGGGGTCCCTCAAGGCTCTGTTCTCTCACCAACACTCTTCAACTTATACATGCATGACATTCCAACACCCATAGATAACAAGGTTACCTTATCATCATATGCAGATGACATCACTCTAACGTCCACCCACAACAACATCGACACCGCTACAAATAACCTACAAACATACATAAACATTATACAAGACAGGCTCACACACAATAGACTCATAGTAGCGACTACAAAATCAACCATCACTTTGCTTTCAAGCAATACAAAAGAACACCAGGTAACTCCACAGCTTACACTAAACAACAAAAACATTCCACAAACTCACAGGACCAAAATACTTGGGGTCACATACAACACATCATTATCTTTTGCAAACCACATTCAGGACATTAAAAACAAATGTACGTCAAAACTTAACACGCTTATGGTATTAACAGGCACAAACTTTGGACACCAGCAGGAAACAACATCACTCATATACAAACAATATATTCGGTTCAGTTATGGACTATGCTAGCCCATGCCGGGCACCCATTATCTCAAACACACACATAAACACCTTTCAGACAATACAAAACAGCACACTTCGTATCTTTACAGCATGTACTCAAACAACACCAATAGAACACCTGCACACAGAAACAAAAATACTGAAAGTTAGGAACATTTAGACATGAGGGGAACACAATTCATGGCAGCAGCGACAACTAACCCACAACACCTTTGTCACTGCATGTATAATCATGCACCGACACCTCGCACCTTTAAGGTAACACCAGAGAGACATTATAACCAAATACTCCATTCCATACCACGCCCCACAGACATCACACAGTACAGAAAACACATACACACACACGTACCCCACAAAGCACTGAAACCACTCGGTCCGAATGCGGTCCTAGGTGCGAAGCCGCCACCCATTAACAGGTCAAAGATCAGCCTGAGCAGATCGAATCGAGTTAACTTAGCACGATTCCGATGTGGACATCACCCCAACTTACAGACATATAAACACAGACTAGACAACTCCACAGATGACACCCGCCAACTGTATCACGACACACCACAAACAATTGAACACATTATGACAGACTGTACCGCTCTAGCACAACAACGAACACAGCACATCATCACTAGTGCGCTGAACCTCTGGTCTACTCCGGACTCCGGAGAGGGCGATCGGTTACCTGCGTGACGCCGGCTTGCTCGATCAGGGTGGGCTGATCGGCTAAACAACAACAACCAGGCGAACGGACGGATCGTCAACCTTGATTCGCTGAAGGAGCTAGTGAGTTTAGAAGTTGAGGGTGACCAACTACACCAACTTACTGTAGGGACTCATAACTTTCGCGCACAGAAGATGGAGGGCATGAAGAAGCTTAGGCGGACTAAAATTGTCGTAACACATACTGGAATCGCTTCCATGTGCCTGGCACCTACGATACTGTTCCCTTTGGATTCCGCGAGGCGTGAATATTTGCTGTGTTATATTAGTCTTTTTACTTGTTGATGAAATTTTAGTGCATTTATTTTTCTATTTATTACATGTATTTAATTATATTTCAGCTGGCGTTTCATTTTCTCCTTTGTGTGTGTGTGTGTGTGTGTGTGTGTGTGTGTGTGTGAACAAGAAAAACTCTAAGAACCACCCACTGCATGTTACTGCTCAATAAAATGAGTCACGTGACTCCTGCTGCTAATGTGGACATGTCTACTCCCTGCGTACTTAGTTGCCCCCCACAAGCCCTGATTATTTGACGTATCCTTTTACCTGTTAAAGAAAGAAGAAGAAAAAGATAACGATGGCGTCCAATGACATTGCATGCTCTACCTTCCTGAAGTGGTACTCGCTAAAGTCTACAGATGTGGTGAACACCCAAAGAATTTCTGGTCACCCCTCCTTTGAAACCTTTAAGACCATATTAAACCGTGCGAAGCATAAGGAACATGACGTCCAAATATTCTATTAGTATTCTGGTGAGAGCATTGCGGGGTTTCGCGGTACAGAAGATGTAATGGATTATGCTACAGGATTAAACTGCACTAGAGAGCTCATATATCGTGAAGTGAAAGAATCCACGCTTGCAGAAGGGACACAAAGGATCTGGGTTGTGAACCTTGTTGATGATTGGTGTGACAAGAGATATTACACCATGTTACATTACACTGAGTACGCGCACACTGGGGTGGTGAATGTAAATCTTGTGTTTATGGACAATATAAAATCGTTCTACCACTACGTCCATGTGTATTATGACGAGGTGCGCAGTGAAATTGTAGCTAAATTGCTTGGGCGAGTTTTTAGTAGAGTTTGGGGACGAGAATAGTTTGTCCAGCAAAAAGGATAAGTACAATGTTGAATACTTCTGAACGTACTGTAGATGTATGGTGTGCATTCCAGGGAGTGGGTGTGATAAAACATTAAAACCGATATTACTTCATGTATCGCAGATGGAAAAATTCTCTAAACACCTACCCAGTATAATGGGATACAAATATTCGGATGATTCAACAGGGAGCAGCGAATCTTTCATGTTGGAACAATCTCGTACACGAATCACTAACGCATGGAATCGCTCATGACGCAACCCAGTGTGACTCATACCCATCCCACACCTCCCGCCTCCCCAACCACCTGCACGGTCCCTCCGAGTCAAAAAACAATGCGTCGGCTGCTCATAGTCGCTTCAGAGCTTGACCCGACTGGCCGTTCTCACCTCGCAGGATCAATAGAAAACTATTAAAAGATGGAGCTTCCGTTGAGCAGCATCCTCAATGCAGTATACGATGTGTCCGTGCTGAAGTCTGTGCGTGTTAATTATGCTGTTAATTAATTATGCTGTTAATTATGTACTTGAAACGAGATGGAGACATTCAAACTCCGGTAGACGCAATGTTATTTATTTAAGTGTTGAAGAGAGGAATAGAATCTTCGAGTTGGTTGAGAAGTGGGGGGAGGACCGTTATAAAATACTTGCAGGTACAGGCACAAAAAGAGAGCAGATTAGCGATGCACACTCATACGCCATTATTTCTACGCTATGAGTAAATCGTGATACAAACCAACCCTGCGTTGATATAAGGTTCATGTGGAAGAATGCTGCTGACAATAACGCCCTTATTCCCACACGAAGCCGTTTCATTCTCGATAGAATGTTTGAAGTCGTCGGCATCCGTAAACTGAAACCTATATTAGACGCTCGTGTTGCAGATATGTGTTATTTTGATACGGTGCTTAAATGCGCGTACAACGTCCTGCTCAATGATTTTCCCAAGTGTAGAGCCGAACAAGGCGAGAATGGTTTGGAACTGGCTGCGTATTTAGAAGGTGTAGACTCCTCGAAATATCATGATCTTTAGTACAAAAGGCTAGAACGGTACATGGCTGAACTCACCTTCACTGTTCACCCTGAAGAATTATTTCTTTATATAAGACACAATTGTCGGCACGATTTAGAAACGTACTTCAATTGCCGATATGAGTTGTGAAGAAGAATTTACAGTTGAAAAGTTCAGCGCTGAAAGAATAAACACCCTTTTGGAAAAGAGTATTTATGAATTTGAATTTAATGGTGATGTTTTAGCAAACGATGTCATCTTTGTGCGTGCTTTTGTCTGTATTCTATCCACGTTTAAAGAGCGTGATAGTTTGACTAACAATTGTAACGTGGATACGAAAATAGTGTTAAACGAGTTGAAAGCCCTTTATATTGAATATAGATACCCGCATACTTTAAGTGGTGAATTAATGTTAAATCGCAATTATTATGCAATACAGAGCAGTGCGGATGTAAGCGTGGACTCGATTATGTGCGAGCTTGCTATTTTATTTAAGCATGGTAGAACTTAAAGCATGTATTTCCATTTTGACGCGTATATACTGTATATTAAACGTGCATTTTGATGTATATAGAATTCTTCTGTGCTAACTGTATTATCTTTTGTTTTGATGCGTATATGCGTGTATATATATATATATATATATATATTATTTGAACGTGGTAGAAACCCACCTTAATCCATGTACCTCCATTGCTAATACTATATATATATATTAAGCATGTGTTGTGTATTTTGTTGTATATAGATTTCTACTGTACTAGCTGTAACATTTTTTGTTTTGATACGTATATATACATATGTTAAATAACATCATTTATTCTTGTATTTGCGTCTAATGTATTTCTCTTCTATTGGGTCTATTGTTTTTTATGTAAATATATATATCTAAATCATGCATGTATTATCCCTGTTTTGTCCCTAATGTATATACATATTTTGTATTTCGATATATATTAAATAGGCAGAACGCTGCAGTTGTGTTTTAGTTACATCTTTTAAACAAACATTAATGGAAATGAAGGGCATATACGAGGGTACCTCAATAAGTATCCGCACTTTTTATTTTAGTGATAATATAGAATACATAATATATACTCGTATTAACGAGCCAAACTGAGATATATAGGCTTATTTAGGCTAGTAACAGTATAGGCTTATTTAGGCTACTCGTAGCTGTCACATATCGTATGAGTAGTGAGCATGGCTGCGCCACTTTCAATTTTTACCCTGGAAGAACAGAGATCCGTGGTTCGTTTTTTGTGGGCAGGTGTGAAAGGAGCTGAAATTCACACGCGTTTATATGCTCAGTATGGGAATAATGCGTTACCACTGCGACGTGTGTATGAGTGGATTCAAATGTCCAAGGAAGGTCGGACATGTGTGACAGATACCAACGCTCAGGACGACAATCAACATCAACCAGTGGTGACAAGCAGGATGAAGCCAGAGCCATGATTTTCGATGACAGAAGATTAACAATAAAAGAAATTGCATCTTCATTAGACATCAGTCAAGGGTCACCTATTCGATAGTTCATGACATTCTTGGCTTTCACAAGATTTGTGTAAGATGGATGCCCAAATAGTTGACAGAAAAGCACACGCGTAATCGTATGGACGTCTGCTCTCGTCTTTTGACGCGGTATCATAATGAAGGTGAAAACTTTTTGGAGCGCATTATCACTGGAGATGAAACCTGGATCCATCACTATGAACCAGAAAGCAAACGACAGAGCATGCAATGGAAGCATCCAACATCTCTCGTTGCAAGGAAGTTCAAAGCGCAGCCGTCAACAGGTAAAGTTATGCTAACACTGTTTTGAGATACACGAGGCCCTGTCCTTGAACATTATCTAGAGCATGGAACTACAGTAACAAGTGCATCGTATTCTAACATGCTTCGGAATGAGTTAAAGCAAGCAATTCGCACAAAACGGAGAGGGAGATTGTCGGAAGGTGTTATTCTGTTACACGACAATGCGCGCCCTCATACCTCTGCACAAACTAGAAAATGTCTTCAAGAACTTAAATTTGAAGTTCTCGACCATCCAGCCTACAGTCCAGACCTGGCATCTTCGGATTTTTACCTGTTTGAACCACTAAAAGACGCTTTGCGAGGTCAGCGATTCCAAGGCGATGATAACCTGAAGCTGGCGTTGCATGACTGGCTAAACACACAGCCAAAAGCATTCTTTTGTGATGGCATTAGGAAGCTTGTAGATCGCTGGACTAAGTGTATTGAGAAATAGGTAGACTATATTGAGAAGTGATGTGTTTATAATCTATCAGATATGAAAATAAAATTGTGAAAATAAAAAGTGCGGATACTTATTGAATTACCTCGTATATATGAAAATGAAAATGAAAAGGTTTATTGGAAGATTATAGTCCATATGACAAGTGTTATTAATATAATGACAGTCCACATACTAAGGATAGAAATATATACAGTTGATTAGAAATAATACAGTAATGTCGAGTTTAGTGGAGGTACAGAGAGACGTTTTCGTTCCAAGAACTCCATAGCTTAGAGGGTAAACGGCAGGACTCATGGATAGCTTGGATAATCGGCTTGGTTGATTTTACAATTCTTTGCATTAGACTGTATTGAGCACGTCTTGTTACCTCCCGGAAGCTCGGGACATTGCGGGTACCAAACATTTGCGAAGCTGAGCACCTTGGAGGTAATTTATGTAGGAGACTAAAAGACCTGTTGTACAGCAAATTTAGGGTTCTGCCAGAACCTTTTTCATAATTCACCCACAGTTGCTGTCCGTATATATTACTGCAGAAAGTACGAAAGAGAGTGTCTTTAGCTTCACTTGTACATAACCGAAAATTCCTTTAGTAATATTCGCTTTAGCACAAAGGCTTCGAGATTGTTTTCTTATATCTGAGTCATTACTCAAGGAGTTGGTAATAGTTTGACCCAAATACTTAAACCTTTGTACTTCCTCAATGACTTCACCTTTCATTTTAAACTTAATATCAGCTGGCTGATTACAGCTTTTAGGATGAAATTGCATATCCTTAGTTTTTGTAATTACAAAGAATATCATATTTCTGTGAATACACTTCGCACACTTTTAGTAGCCTATCCAGACCTTTAACAGAGGGACTTATTAATACCATATCATCGGCATAAACTAAGTTATTTATCCTTGTGTTATCTATACAACATCCCACTGTTACCTCATTAAGTGAAGCAATTAATCCGTCAATATACACATTAAACAGCATAGGGGAGAGCAAGGAGCCTTGTCTCACTCTGCAAGAGGAGCCAAAACATTCAGATAGTACATTGCCCAACCTAACGGTAAACGATTGGTGGGAATACCAAAATTTCAATACTTTTAATATGTACATAGGAACCTTCCTGTCTTCTAGTTTTTTTAAATAAAATATTGTGGTTCACTCTATCATATGCCTTACTTATATCTAGGAAACAGCTATAAATAGTTGAATTACTGTCAATGTATTTAGATATTGTTTCTTTAAGTACATAGATACAGAGGTCAGTTAAGTGGGACCTTTTAAAACCAAATTGATTAGATGTCCATAGGTAATCATTTAGTCGGAGTAACAAGAGTTTTTCTAGTAGTTTCGAGAAGCAGGAAGCGACAGCAATAGGCCTGTAATTATTGCTGGACAGAATGTCTCCATACGTATTTTTGACCAGGGGCAAGATATATACCCTCATGAACTCTGCAGGGATATAGCTATGAGCAAGCATGGCTGATAGGAGCAATGATATATGCAGACATACTACGTCATTGGAATATTTTAAGTGCTCTTTCGATAGGTCATCTCCCCCTGACGCCGAACCAGTCTTTAACTCTTTAATTAACGTCTTTACTTCAGGAAATGATATCAAAGTATTTTCCCTAGTCCCTCCCACAGGCATTTCGCTGCAATTTATCTTAAGATTATCCCTACTCACACTGTTAAGAATGTTAGAGTAGTGATTTTTCCACAGCTTTGCAATTTCATCTTCCCCCGACACTCCATCGATTGTCGGAGGGAGAACACTTTTGACACCTCTTTGATTCTTAACAAATTTCCAAAATTTGTTATTATCGTTATTTATGCGCGTTTCACAGGCTTTCGATGCTCGAATAGACTCTTCTTCCTGTTTGCATCACCTTATGGCCGCCTTATACTGACCTCCACTTCTACTTCTATATATAAACGATACAGTGTGTGTGTGTGTGTGTGTGTATGTGTGTATATATATGTGTGTGTGTGTGATGCTAGTTTATATATACGTAAATAACTGTATACGTCAAATATGACCGGCTGCCCTCTAAGCCAATTGGCCGTGACGCTGAAGAATTCAGAATGTATCGAGACGCCGCAGTGAAAGGACCTCTCTACTCCTTCTGGTGTTTAGGCTACCCACATTTACACACCCACATGCATATATATATATATATATATATTTGTGGGCTTCAGCTGCTTTTGGTTAGGATACCCCTTGGAGTGCACATACATATATTTTGTGGGCCTGAGCAGCCAGGTTAGGTTACCCCTTGGAGGTCACATACATACAACTCATATATATACTGTATATATATATATATATATATTAGGGGGAAAAACAATCGCACCATGTCGCATGCAATGTTGCAAGTTGAAATGGTTCAATGTTGCAATGTTGCATGCAGTTCCAATGCACTCGTCATTTTTGCGGTAGTACTACTAAAGCTTATCTTTTTTGGATCTAAAAATTCGATGCTTGAATTAGTTCAAATTTTAAGTTTTTCGTAAGCCTACTAATAATAACTCTCATGCGCATTTTATTCTGACCATCATCCCTCGATTAAATCTTCTATTTTCTCTGCTATGCTTCTTAGAGCATTGAGAGTTGTCAGTCCTGAACTTTTTAGATTCCGAGTTATGCAATATCATGAATATTGGTACTAAATTATGTTTTACTCTTTCATTTCTAGATAACTGCCTTACGAAAGCCAACAATAGGTATTACAATAGTGTAACTGTAAAGGAATTTGAGCGTAAAAATATCCTTAGTCTACCTTACCATGTTAATTTTCAACATCTTCCGACTTTACTTAAAACAATTGGTATTAACGTAGTCTTCAAGTATAGTGCGTTCGAAAAGTCTCTCCGCAGTGCTATGTTAAACGCATAGGAAATTGAAAAGCTACAATGTTTTCATTCAACCATGATTTAGTGATTTTATTACATAACCTTTTGATTTTACAGCCTGTGTTGAAAGTGTTTTCCACCATTTTGCAGGCACAGAGCAACTCGTCTACACTTGTTGTCAAACACTTTTGACAACAAGCACGTTGACTGCGGAGAGGCTTTTCGAACGCACTCTATAATAATACTGTTAAATCAAGCCTAATAAAGAATAGCCCGGATAATGCGGTTGGTTGTGTGTATTCGATCGGATGTACACAATGTAACTCAGTATAAATAAATAGGCCAAATGGGAAAAACGTTAGATATTAGGGTAAAACAGCATAAATATGCGTGTAGAACAGCAGATAATTCTAATACATTGTTTAACCATATGTATAGATGTAATCGTCGTATCAAGTGGGATAGTTCTAAAGCGCTCGTTAAAAACACAGATACAGGGTTATTCAAAAAAGACGCAACAGTTTAAATTGCTTATATTTCGTAATATGGTTAACATACAGGAGTGATTTTTGTATTAGTTTACAGCATACAATTGGGAGTTTTTATTTAATGAAAAACATGTTTAGAACCGCAGGGTTTCTTTCCAAGAATTGCAGAAATGAACCACAAAAATAATTTCTAACAGCTTTCGCTCGCTCAGTGAGCGTCTGATGCATTTGAAGTTTATACGGAAACATGCCCAGATCTTTCTTTAATATCCTGTTGGTTGATGAACGGGATATTTCCAATTGTTGAGAGAGACGGTTAACAGATTTCTGAGGACTTCGCGTAACTGCCTCCTTTGCACGTTCAACGTTATTCACTGATCTTGCGGTTCTCTTCCTACCCACAACGCCTTTCTTATTGTCGGTTGCAGTAGCCCTATTTTCAAACTTTTGAACTAGCCTATATATCGCAGATCTGTTCGGACCTTTCTTGCAGTTGAATTTCTTGCAAAAATTACGTTGAACTTGAACTGCACTGCCGGTACCATAAAACGTTTTCACTATAAACACACGTTGTTGTAAAGCGTACATCTTCCTAAACACTGACTAATGACGCGCTACTACACCTTAGGCTACAAGAGTCGTTCGCCTAGCGCCTTACGCTACTAGGCCTAAGCGGTAACAAAACTCCCAGGTGTACGCTGTAAACTAATACAAAAATCATTCCTGTACGTTAACAATATTACGAAATATAAGCAATTTAAACTGTTGCGTCTTTTTTGAATGACCCTGTATAATTAAAATGAATATTGTAGAATGTGCATTTATCCATTTTAAAAATAATTTCAACAACACTGCGGGAATGTATAAAATTGACAATATCCTGTTACAAAATACCTTTTGCCTTTAATCAACTCTTGTTAATCATGTTCTAATGTTTTTATTTTTCTGCCCCGTTGTACATATATATATATTTTTGTCATCTCACCTTCTCCTTTCATTCCCTGACAAGGTGTACTTCTGAATACACGAAAGCCCTTGGAATCATTTTTCGTTTTCCTCGTGAATTTGCATTATATATATATATATATATATATATATATATATATATATACAGGGTGTATGATAAGTAACTCCCTATTTTAAAATTCGTACAACTTCCCTATATCTTACTCAATTTTAATAAAACAAAATGGAGATTATTCAGTATTTATTTAGGTTTTCTGTATTGTGTTTTCGGTCGGGCAAAGCCGATGGCTTGGTGCGGTATGACATCCACAACCATTGTTGGGCCTTTTATCATTCGGGACACAATGAATACTGAAAGATACCCGCAAATATTGAAAAATCGCGTATAGTCAATGATTTCGCAATGGAATAACATTGATAATTCTTTATTTCATGTGGGACGGAACACCTCCTCATTTTTCTGACGATGTGCAGGCATGGCTGCATGACAAATTTCCAGGACGATGGATTGGAAGACGTCGTGCGCATGAATGGCCTGCCTTCTTTCTGTGGAGTTGGGCTGAGGTAGAAGTTTATCGCCACAAACCTAAAGATCTTGATGAACTGGGGAAAAAAATTAATCATGTTCTCAACAATGTTCCCGAACGCATGTTACGAGTAGCAGTGGACAACATACCTGTTCATCTAAGGAAATGTTGTAACAATGCAGAAGCATATGTGGAAGTGTAAAGTGCAGGTGAATGTTTGTGAATGAAAACCTCAATAAATACTGAATAATTTACAGTTTGTTGCATTAAAATTGAGTAAGAAATAGGGAAGCTATACGAATTTTAAAATTAGGAGTTACTTATTATAGTCTGTATATATATATATATATAAATAATTCTTTATTCTTCCTGAAATGTATTTTGAATTTTATTCGTGCGGTGGCGAACTCTGACCGGTGAGGCTCTGGTTCGCCCCTGACTGCTGGCTCATGGGTTGGGTTGAGTTGGCCGTTCAACCTCTTAATGCTCGAATTAAAGGTGACCCTTGAGGCGCACTTAACCCCATATCATGGTCAAATTTTTAGACGAATGATGAACCGTGTTTTTAAATAAAAGTAATAACTCTTTACAAACTGCCTTATTTCCTTTTAAATTTGAAATTAAAATTTGTTTTTAATTGGAAAACCGTTTCAAATGACACTAAAAGTGACATTTCTTCCAAATACAATTCAAGGCAGAATTTCTATTTATAAAACCTTCGAAACTCTATCCAAGGACTTTCAGGAAAATACATAAATATTGTTCAGAGTCCATATCAGGCGTGTTACGAAACATGTCCGAAAATTTGCTTTATTGCGCACGTTTGTGAATAGAGAATGAAGGTACTCGATTCTTAACTTTTATTTCCAACCGACATTACGTGGATAAAATGTTATAAGCACTGTGAGTGTTCCATTCGAATAAAAATATTTGAAAATAAAAAATTCATGTCTTTTTTATTGTTAAAACACGAGTAAATCACCGTGTTAGTAAAAATAAAAAAATTAATTCTGTCTTTTATTCCTCTGTACTTTTGTTTCCTATAATTCCCAAGCATAATAATAATAATAATAGAAATTTATTGTTATTTATGAAAGTGGTTGTCGCCCTATTTTGAATTGAACACTCGTGAGTTCTTTAAGCTCCTTCAGTGTTCATTTTGCACGTAACCTAACCTAACCTAACCGTGGCCGCCGTGTACAAATACATACAAAATGCCCAAAGGGTTAAAGAAATGGTGAAACGTTTGGAAAGAAGGTCTCTTAATTCCATTTATCGGCTTTTGTTGTCTGTCTAAATTATTAAAATTTTCACGATTCGTTTATATTTGTTTCGTGATTGAGAAAATGGGGATATTTTGGGCCTTTTAAGTGAAATAACTTTATTTCATTTTAAGTTTGTCTATGGTTTTTCACTTTAATGAATGTACACACACACACACACACACACACACACACACACACACACACGCTGTACACTCTCTTTTATACGAGGGTGGGCTGAAAAGTAATGCCTCCACTCACATAAAGGATCTTTTCGGTTTTAGGTCCGGCATTGGATTTTTGCTATGTTTTTGGTATAGACGTAGATTTTTACACTGATTCCATTTCTGCAATCCGTTTCTTGGAGAAATAAACACGAAAAACGTTATGGCCCAAAATTTTTATTCAAATATCCACCTATACTTAACCTAACCTAACCTACCCTAACCTACCCTACCCTACCCTAACCTACCCTACCCAAACCTAACCTAACCTAGCCTACCCTAACTTAACCTAACCTACCCTAATCTAAACTACTACTTTTTATATATCGAACAGCTCGAAGGGTACAGCTTCAGTCACAAAACAGTGAACCACAGCGAAAACTTCGTGGACCCTTCAACTGGAGCACACACGCAACGGATAGAGTCGACGTGGAACCAACTCAAACGCTGTAACAAGCGCCGGTGTGGTACGCACCGTTCCATGATCAACTCGTATCTCTGCGAGTTTCTCTGGCGTCGCTGACACGCAGGCAAAGATCTAGGTGCGCCAAATGCTGAACGATATTGCGCAGTTTGGCAAGTAGCAAACTTTGGTTTGTGTTCCGTTCTGTGTTCTGGAAACCTGTAAACGTAATAAACTTGTACATAACTTTTTTCGTGTTTATTTCTCCAAGAAACGGATTGCGGAAATGGAATCAGCGTAAAATTCTACGTCTATACCAAAACTATTAAAAAAAAATTCAATGCCGGACCTAAAACCAAAAAGATCCCAAATAAATTTTAAAAGGCTTGAAGGATTTTATCGAAACAAAATTAGATATGTACCTTTGAGTTTATTCTTCAAAACGATACATTTACTTTTCTGTAAAATCACCCTTTACCTCGATACATTTACGCCAACGATAAATGAGTTTTTGAAATCCATCCCGGTAAAACATGGAGTTTTGACTACGAAATTAAGATTTCACAGCGGCCTTAACTTCTTCGTCAGACTCGTAGCGATTTCCACGGAGATATTCTTTAAGTTTAGGAAAGAGGCGAAAATCGCATGGTGCTAAATCGGGGCTGTATAATGGATGCGGCAAGACGGTGAATTGCAGATCCTCAATTGCTTCTGGCGTTTGAACACTGGTGTGAGGCCGTGCGTTGTCATGGTGAACAATGACTGCGTGTTTGTGGGTGCGAACCCTCCTGCTCCGTTTTTTTCAACTTCTTCAGACTTTCAATATAACGTGCGGAATTGTTTGCTGTCCCTCTTTCCGTAAAGTCTTCGAGAACAACATCATTCATATTCCAAAAAACAGTCATCATCACTTTTTCAGCCGATTTTTGAACTTTGAATTTTTTTTGGTTGCTGTGAATTTTTGTGCCGATATTCCAAGCGCTGCAGATTTTCTTGGCAAATGTGTAGTCTCAGTTTTCATCTCGGCAGTGAACATGCGAGGCACCCATCTGGCGCAGACCTTTCGGTAACCGAGAATACTGATAATCTGTCCTACTCGCTCTTTGGAGATATCGAGCATTGCAGCAATTTCATTTTGTTTAATGCGACGATTTCCACGAATCAGTTCGTCAACGCAGTTCCGATGAGACTCGTCAGTTGCCGTTACATGCCTTCCATTCGCGGTTTGTCTCGCAAATCTTTTTTCCCTACTTCTCCTTCTTTACACTGCCTCGCCCAACATCGAACGGTACTCACATCAACACACTGTTTCCCGTACACAGCTTGCATTCGCCGATGAGTGTCTATGGGAGCAACACTTTCCACGATCAAAAATTCAATTATCCGGTTACCTCTACATAATCCAGAATTATTCAAGTGGAGGTATTACTTTTCAGCACACCCTCGTATAAAGATATATTGAAATCAACGTTACGAGTATTAAATCCGTTCAATCTTTGAATTTCACGAAGGTCAAGCTTGTCGCCCCTCCTCTCCTCCTCTCCTATTGAGAGAGTTATTCAATTATTCATTACTTCTCCACTTTAATGGTCACGTTTTAAGTTGGTGCTAATCGCGATATGTGTAAATTGACAATGCACAATTAAATTCAAGCCCCTTCTGATTATAAAACTGAATAAAACTATTAGTATTTTTAATAAATGCAGTGCTGATATATAATTACAAAAATACGTAGCTCTGTTCATGCCTCATATTTAATTAAAGCAACATATGAATTCGATGTATTCTTCATCAACACTCGGTTCTTCACAAGTTTCAACAGTTAGAAAGAAATAGCTCGAATTTCTTGGAACGTGATTTTAGAAGGCAGTACGAGTGCAACCTGAATATAGCTAAAATCGAAATAATTATTAGGTAGCTTTAAGTAAATATGAGATTTCAGGTTTTAACCCTTCCCAGCCGGCTATACTTGTTAAAAACAACTTTCGCAGACGGCTGTATCATATCCTCGCAAATGTTAAAAAAAATAAAAAATTTCAATAATATATGACAGATACCATTTGGTAACTCCCGGCGGGAAAGGGTTAATAACTAACCATTGCGATTGTACAAAATGTAGAGTTTATTTTATTTTTTTAGGTTAAGTAAAATAGACTTCTTATTATATTTTCCTAGTGTAGATGAATAAACGATTTTTTGTTTGTTTGTTTGTTTGTTTATTTGATTCAAGCCGAAAAAGGCTAAGTTAAGGTAGGTTAGTACAAACATAAAAACAAAATTAATTTGAATAAGGCGTACGCTCAAAAGATGACGATCACACAAAAAACGGAAAGTGACCAAAGGTACTCATTTAATTGAGCACCTATAGAAAGAGAATTTATCTTGAGGACTTTTACCTTACCTTAAAGTGGTATTCAACCATCACCTCGCGTGTATCAATTTTGTGCTGAAAATAAACTCTTTAGGTTTTGTGTGCTAAAGACAGCTAGATTTTTAAATTAGTTGTAAAGTACGATCAACAGTTTTATAGTGCTGAAAGCCGTTTATTACTCCATAAACATTCTTATGAAATCGCTCAGAAACTGGAAAAATCTAATATTTTCAAAACCCTTATTCCCGCTCTTGTATTGATCTTCATTTACATATGCAGTTTTCTGTTTTTATTCGAAAGACCACTTTTCCTAAAATTCTAGTATTTTCATAGCAATTAATGAAGAAATTAAATTTATAATAAGATTTACAAATTCTTGATATTTAGAAATTAAATTAATGTTAAAGTCA
Source organism: Bathynomus jamesi (assembly GCA_023014485.1). NCBI lineage: Eukaryota > Metazoa > Arthropoda > Malacostraca > Isopoda > Cirolanidae > Bathynomus > Bathynomus jamesi. The sequence goes on along the minus strand of JAJOZX010002055.1, from coordinate 167,857 downwards.
CGCCAAGCGTCGTGAACTTCGCCAGAAGTTCTGAATGAATGTGTTATATACATGAAAATGAAACGTTTGATCTAATGTTTAAAATGGTATCCGAGCCACGCGTATAACGGGGAATAAAAATTTTTTAAGACTGAATGATCTCGTACAAAGCCTTTAAAATAGTAGCTGTCTCGCACATAGAAAGATTTCAGGGATCAAAACAATAAATTTCAGTTTATTTCTTAAAAATCACTTAATATTTTATTTATACTAGTTATACTTAGAAAACTGCAATTTATGAATATAAATTAATTTATTTTAAAAAAATATAAAAATACAAATTTCTTTATCCTAAAACATATTTTTAAAACAGAATTGCATATTATTTCAATATGAAAAAAGTTTCTTTGATTAATAGTTTTCATAAAAAAATCAATTAATGTTTTTAAAATTTAACCTCCTATGGACGTCTGCTATGAAATGCTAAGATTTTAAGCAAGCATATTCATAACATAACCCTACAAAACATTCCGTCCATAAGGAATAATATTAATTGTTTAATATAAAAAAGTCTTTGCTTTCTTTGTTTTCTTCTAAATACAAAGTTTTTAAAAACAAATATAAAAATTTTCACCTGTAAGAGATTATTTAATAAAACTGTAATGGAAACAAAATCTATAAATAGCCAATTTGTCAAATGCTCTCGTCACTCCGCGTGATGAAAGAAGAATAGTACTCTGTACGTTGCCTGATAAATATCTCAGGTAGAGAGGTTCCTATCAGGTGAGTGTAAAAATAAAATGTGCTTATTTCTGTATGCACACTATGTATAAGAACATGTGGTAGTAGTTAAGTTAGGGTTAAATAACTTTCTATTTAATTTAAATATTTTTTATTAAAAAATGGTTTTCCAAAATTTAATAAGACATTTTTTTAATTAAAAATTAAAATAATTTTTTTAAGTAATTAAGAAATATTTAATTAAAAACTAATTAAACATTTTAATTTGATCTAAACAAAATAAATTTATTTGTGAATTATCGAAATATGAGTTTTCGTTTAACCCGATAAAATATTTTTTTACTCAAAAACACAATTATCTGTGTGTGTTCAAAACGAAGACAAGCTAAGTATTCACCTTGAAGACTTTCGCCTCAAAAAGGTATACTCAACGAAAACCCCGCGTGTGAGTATCCATTTAGTGCTCAAAACGAACACTTTAAGTTTTGTGTGTAGACGTGGCTAGATTTTTAAATTAATTGAAAATGATGGTCAACAGTTTCATATTGTTGATAGCCTGTTGTTAATCTGTACATATTCTTATGAATATAATTTCTATATTTTCTTCACCAAAGTGAAAAATAAAAAAAATAATTTGAATGAAAATTATATACATACTCAAAATATTGTAATAAATGTTTAATTTTATTCTGAACATCACTAAAAAACATTAAAGGGAATATTCTTAAAAGAATAAATTTACAGTTTATCTTTGTAATACAAACTTTAAGAAAATATTCATGTAAAAATTTGGTGTAAATTAGGGTAAAATAAACACATTAAAACACTGTTCACTATACGACAGATTTGGGACTATATTTTGCAGCCGAGATAACGCTACGTTAGGGAATAAAAAGATACCGAAACTACACAAGGTTTACAGCATGTGGGAGTTTTCATATTTAAAGATATGCATACATTAAGAACATCATTGAAGAAAATGAAGCCAGGTGTTCGACTCCCGATGGTGCTGGTAATAATAATCTAAAAGTTAGCGCAATGGGGCACATTTGTCTGACATGAACGTTGTGCCAGTTTCTGTCCCTCCTGACTGATATATACAGTATACAGTGTATATATATATATATATATACACACAGGGTGTCCCATAAGTCCGGCATCATAGGAAAAATAATAAAAAAAAGCAAAACAAAAGCTTTTATATACAGAACGTGCTCAATATGTCCACCATTGTTTTCAATACACAAATTCAGACGTGATACCCAGTCAGCAAGCACACGGTGAATGATGTCAGGAGTAATGGTGTTATATGCCCCAATAATGCGCTGCCGCAAATGTTCAACACTCCTAATTTTCTCTGCGTATACCAGCGCTTTCAAGTGGCCCCAGAGATAAAAATCTAGTGGCGTTAGATCCGGGCTTCTAGCTGGCCATTCCACAGGCCCTGGACGTCCTATCCAATGACCAGGGAATTGTTGGTACAGGTATTCCCTTGGCTGCTGTAATGTGCAGAAGCGCCGTCCTGCTGGAACCATGTTGGGAAATTTCCTTCTTCGTTCAAAACACTGGGAAATGCTTCTTCCTTGAGCATACGTAGGTAGGTGCCTCCAGTGACATGTTCATCGAAAAAGAGGGGGCCTATGATGCGATCCTTCCAAATGCCACACCATACCATCACCCGAGATGCACCTTGTTCCTTTGAAGAGGTATACCAGTGAGGGTTGTTTGAGACCAGTAGCGGGTGTTCTGTTGATTTACCTCACCATTTCCATAAAAAACAGCCTCGTCACTGAACAGAATGGTGGACGGGAAATTGGCATCCCGAGCATATGAATTATGGTTTGTAGAAATAGAAAAATATGAATTTCTCCTATGATGCCGGACTTATGGGACACCCTGTGTATATATATATATATATATATATATATATATATATATATAAGCAAACAACCACAGGGAAAAGGAAACACAAAGTCCGAGCGCTTTCGTGATATATTCACATTATCAAGGAGGAACAGATAATGTGAATATATCACGAAAGCGCTCGGACTTTGTGTTTCCTTTTCCTTGTGGTTGTTTGCTTATTAATAAGGTCACGTGTTATTTTGTGATTCTAGTGCATATATACAGGGTGGGCCGTAAGTTTCCATACATAGGAAAAATTAAACGTTTGTTTTTATGTTTCAGATACCCTAAGAATATGCGTTTGACGTAAGATCTTGTTTACTGATGAAGCAAATTTTTACGTCAATGGAGAGGTTAATCGGCAAAACATACGTTATTGGAGTAATGCTAACCCTAACTGGCTGAGTCCGACGAAGATGCAAGGTGCCGGTAAAGTGATGGTGTGGGCCGGGATATGGGGTGACAGAATTATTGGACCAATTTTTGTCAGTGGAAATCTTAATGCCGAAAGGTATCTTAACATGTTGCAAGAAGAGATTTTCCCATCCCTGCTAAACGAGGAAGGTAACTTCCCAGTTTACTTCCAGCAAGATGGAGCTCCACCTCATTATGGTCTTCACGTGCGTCGGTATTTGGATCAGCAGTTTCCGGATGCTTGGATTGGTCGGCGTGGTCCTGTGGAGTGGCCTCCCAGATCCCCAGATCTCACCCCCTTGATTTCTATCTTTGGGGGCACTTGAAGGTCATGGTGTATCAGGAAAAGATACGAGACATAAATCATCTAAAGGAACGTATCACCAACGCCATTACAAGCATAACGTCAACTGTGCTAATGCGTGTTCATCAACAGTGGGGAACACGTATTGAAATGTGTTTTCAAAACAATGGCAACCATGTAGAGCATATTATATAAAAAAAATGGTTGTCCATAAAAAAATGTTTATTTTTCCTATGTATGGAAACTTACGGCCCACCCTGTATATATATATATATATATATATATATATGTGTGTTTGTGTGTATATATATATATATATATGTGTGTGTGTTTGTGTATATATATATATATATATATATATATATATATATATATGTGTGTGTGTGTGTGTGTGTTTGTGTGTATATATATATATATATATATATATATATATATATATATATATATATATATATATATACTGTATATTATTTGAATGACCATCATTTGCATCAAGTTTGAGGAAATGTTCCGTCCGTGTATCAATTTCTGTTTGGTCTTCTAATGGAAATGAAGGTGAGTGGTTGAAAGTTAGGGTTAGTTAATGTACTTGCATATTAATGTTTGATTTGTAATTGGCAGAATGCATGTTTGTCCGTAATGTATATTTAGTATATTATTATTATTATTATTATTACTGAAGTGAACAGTGCACTGTGTATTTATAATAATAGTTTATTACAACAGTTTATATATGAAGATCTTAAACTTTGAGACAGTTTTTAGTCATTTTTAGGAATCGGCATAAGAATAATGGTTTGGATTTTAGAGGAAGATAAAAGAACGTTGCTTATAGAAGGTAAATGGTCGCTCATTTGTTGACACAGACGAAATGTCGAAGGAAAATTTTAGTATCTTCGGATTAGCAAAAGAATTATAACTTGCGAAGCCAATTCGACCGGAAAAAAGTTGTGGAAATATTCAAATGAAGATGTTTGAAAAAGCAACTCAGTATGCCATTGTATGCCATTATTAATCGAGATTTCAACTTGGTTTTAAACGAATTTACATTCACAATATTTTTTATATCAGCGTTTAAATCATTCCATAGTTTCAATCCAATGAAAATGGATAGTTTTTGAGATGAAGACAATCTAAATTGAGGCATAACACGCTTTGATCTATTTCTGGTCTGATATGAGTGGATTTCTTGATGAGTTACAAAATATTTATTTACCCATTGTACAGTAAATTAATGATTTTGTTCTTACACTTGCAAATAAAAATTAAATGTGCCACGTTGATTATATCATTGAGCTTTAGTAGTTTTAGCTCTTTAAATAATGCACTAGAGTGATCAAGGAAATTAGCATCAGATAATAATGTTATTGCTCTTTTTTGGATGAAAAAGGTACTGTTTAAACCGTTGTTAGCGGAGTTTCCTCAAACAAGGGTGCAGTATGTTATACTCACACAAGGAAGAACAAGAGTGTGATAAAGTTAATAAAACCTGTTTGGAAAGAATTAAAAAATGATTTTCAAGATTATTTAGAAAATTTTAATCTTATTTCAAGTTCCCAACATAACTTTAGATGAAGGTATTTTTTGTCTAATATCTCAGACTTTTTAGAGTTTGCAACTGATCAGGTAGATAATGGAGATGATGTAGATGTTATTTGGGTTTTAGGAAGACATTTGACAAGGTTCCACACAAGAGACCTCTCTGTAAATTAAAAGCTCTGGGATATTTGGGTCAGTTATAAATTGGATAGAAAAATGGTTAAAAGACAGAGAACAGAAAGTAATTCTAAATGGTCGTGAATCTGGGGAGCAGAAAGTGAAAAGTGGGGTACCACAGAGATCAGTGTTAGGTCCATTACTCTATTTTATATCTAAATGATTTCGAGAAGGGAGTAGGTAGTCAAGTTTCTAAATTTGTTGATGATACAAAAGTAGTTGCCTACGTTACAAATATAGAAAATTCTTATAAACTACAAAAAAGATCTTCATAGATTAGTGGCTTGGGCTAGTAAATGGCAAATGAATTCACTGTTCAAAAATGCAGAGTCATCCATTTTGGTAGAAATAATGAAAGTTTTAGTTATGAGATGCAAGGAAACTGGTTAGAGGATGTTGGACAGGAAAAAGACCTTGGCATTATAGTTAGTAGTGGTCTGAAATTCTGTAAGCAGTGTTTAGAGGCTAGAAATAAGGCAAATAAAATGTTAGATATTATTAAGAAAAATGTTAATTAAAAGAATAAGGAAGTCATCTGTAAATTATGTAAGCTTTATGTTAGACCTCACTTAGAAGACTGCATTTAAGCTTGGTCCCCTCACCATAAACATTATACTGATGTGCCTGAAAGTGTGCAACATACAACAACCAGGCTTATCCCTATATGATATCCCTATACAATATAGATATTCAAAATGTTTTCATGCTTGGACAACTTAGATGTAACATTTTTTTTAAAGTTTGATGGAAAATCTCCGGAGCATAAGAAAACCAGAAACAGACCTGTGGACTAGATCTACAAAAATACTTTTTCAATCATAGAATAGTAGATTTTTGGGATGACTTGCCATACTGAGACTGGAATTTTTATTAAGCTGTTGAAAAAATTTTCACCGAAATGCCTTAGTTGATAAAAATATTTTTCATCGAACTTATTCCTTGATGAAAATAATTTACTTCTTACGTCTGCACTTCCTTAAACAAGGATTATGTGTTGAACTTTTACGTAATTATAAACTAATAATCAGCTGAAAAGGATATTATTTTACTGCGTCCAGAACTTGAATTTAGTTAAGTCGTTTGTCTTTCTATATAACACAATAAAATAATTTAATACTCATTTTCTGAAAATAATTTTGTTACTTATAACCTTTACTTTCAGGGCTACGTCGTGGCCAATGTCGTAACACCGCTTTCCGTAGATTAGCAAAGTTAAGCGACAATGGATCTGGGTGATAGTTGAATGGGAACCGTGCTCTACTTTCAGATTATGTAAAGCCGTGGATCCTCCCCTCCGTCACAGGACCTTTAACGTCACGAAAGAGGTTGGGGAACCCCATTAAACAAAACAACAACAACGTTTACGTTCATTATAGACTCGGTGTAGGCCCTGTAATAGACCTCCGAAACCATATCCGGGTTTCTTTGAACAGAGATAAGTCGAAGCTAAGAATTTGGAAACAGTACTGAACTGGAACGGAACCGAAAAAGTGTATCCGGATCCAGAGCTGAATTATCAATTTAATTATTTCCCAAATGATTAAAGTGCTTTACAATTTAAGCTAAAAACTATTTAACTTCATCATAAATACGTGTTATAATATCCTGTCTTCAATATATTTCACAAATTTTGGGCTCAGTATTATAATTTTGTGTTAAATTACGGAACATGCGTGTTTTATAATGATGTCATTAACTTTAAAGCAACTCAAAGAAAGAAAAATTTTGAGGATCGAATCGTTAATCATCTTTTGAAAAATTTACATTAAACTGTATGAAAAATATGTATACACAAAGATGAAAGAATAATCTCAAACACGCCTGTTGCTTACGCCTGAGTATATAACAACTTTAAATAAGGTTGATTAGTTGAGGTAGAACACATTTTTTAAACTTATTAATAACTTTTAGGTCCCAAACATAATAAAAAGAATTATACTAAACGCAGACAAGTATATTTAAAATCTTTTACTTTCCAAAGAACTAGTCGACAAACACGAACACATGTTTATTATATGCCAAATATAAAAGATTAATCAGAAATAGCAAAATAAATACTCTTCTTCGCCATTTGTAACGCATGATCAGTCGAGAAGCCAAAGTGTAGAAGTACCAGGTGTTAATGGAGTTGAGAGGAGCCGGAGCAAACACTGCTGGAACCGGAATTGAGCCAGAATGTCTATACTGGGACTGGGGTGCAGCCGAAATTCTTAAAATAAAGCTGTGGGAGAGCACTACCAACACTCCAATAGCTACAGGTTGCATTGGGCTAGCGGAACACTGTCGATCTACACAATATCAACATGCATAATGTCGACACCAGAGTTCCTTCACTTGCATAATGTCGATAATCTCAACCTTATACATGTCAGATAAATTCAGATTAAGTGACTTTAAATTACGTCAGTTTAAGTTAAGTTTGGTTAGGTTAGGTTAGATTACGCCCCGTTAGGTTAGGTTAGGTCAGGTTGGATTAAGTTAGTAATTTTCATGGAAAATCTGAAATGTATGTATGGGTTAGTCACTATCAGTTAAAGTATTAAAACTTTATTTTGATTTGAAGTGCATAGAGCTGCATAAGGTCGAATTGGAATAACGTCGCATTGTATAAGGTCGGACGTTGACATTATGAAATTCGATTTTGTTCATATAATCCGATGGAATAAAATGAACATCATTCGTTATAGAACTACATAATCTTGTTTTTAGTACTTTTGTGTCAAATCTGTATGAAGTTTGTATCTTGAAAAAATTAAATTTTTCTCAACGTTAAATTTCGGATTCCAAATAATAATCATTCTGAAAATTTTGAACAATATATAAAGAGAAGCGTTGTTAATTCGATAGAAATACCCCGCATATATATATATATATTAGGGCGGGTCGATTTTGCACATGTTTTGAAATCGCAAGGTGAATAAGTGCCCAGTAGTTAGGTTTGGTTGAGAAATGAACCCAAAAAATTTTTGCGGATTTGCAATTAAAGTTTGTTATGGTTTTTGACCCAATTTTCGTCATACGCGATAGGTAAACTCGTCATTTTTGAAGACATAATATTTACTAATTATAGATGTAGCAACTCAGTATCATTTTCTATCCCAAGAGGAGACAATGCCTAAAGTATATCATGTTTTAAGTGTAAAATGATAAAATTTCGTTGAAAAATCATGCATTTTTGCTCATTTATTCACATATTTTGGCTACAAAACTTGAAAAAATACTTTCAAAAGGTGATAAATCCAAAAAAATCACATGTTCTCATGTAAAAAGAAAAACTATTCATATAAATCATCATACAACTGAGAATAATGTCCTTTTGACATAAATGCAGGACGCATCTTCCTGCTCAGTACTTTAGTAAGGATACATCGGTGACGAGTTTCGAACCCGTACACGGTATGGGAAGCCTCTGTCACTAATTTCACACTCCTCTCAACACTTTGAGAGTGAGAAGGCAAGTCTGGACTGTCTGGCTTAGTGTTAGTGTCCATGAATGACTGGATTTCTTCATCAGATAGGTGCTGTGTGGTAGGTGGTTCCATGACATCAGGGTCAGTGAGGTCGATGAGCTCATGCCAGTGATATGCATTCCAATTCAACTGGGGAATTTTCTTCCCTGCCTCCTGGTTGCTCTCCATTCTATAAATGAAAAATGAAAATGAAAATATAAATGAAAATGTAAATATAAATAAAAATATAAATATAAATGAAAAATAGTACTCAAATATTGCCGTTTCAATAATACAAACAAATTACCCACTTAAAGTGACAATTATAATATTTTTTCATATTTTTTTTGAGAATAACTCAGCTTTGGCAAAAAAAAAAAATAATAATTACAAGAATCACAAAATTTACCTGTGTCTGAGAGCGAGTATAGTCTGAAGCCCAAGATTCTTGATTCTGTCTTCATCATCTTTCACCATGGCATAGAGGATGTTCTCAGGTCGGAGACAGAAAACATTACCCTGGATGTTCTGCTTTACAATGCGTTTCACATCATCAAATGGAATCAGCCTCAGTCGGCTGATAGCGGAGAAGAGGATGCGAGGAGAATCATGCAGCTTAGAGGATGCCTTTATCTCAAACCATGCAGGAGCATAAACTCGAACAATGTAATGGACCAACTTTTTCAAATTCAGGTTTGGTCTGTTGTCTCTTGTGTACAAACAAAGAAGTCGTATGGCAAGAGTTAACCATCTTGCATGGTTAAGTGGACCAATCTTCCAAGCAGCCCATCTGTCATCCACTCTTCCTGATCCGATCCCTCTACAATACTCATACAGAAGCCTTTGATCATGACTGAGGTCTTTCAGTACTTCCTCTGGAATGTACCCTTGAATGATTGGAGTTTCCACAGCTTCAAACTGTACCTGAGGTTCATCCTAGATATATTCTGCGCACCTTTGCCCAAGGGGCCAGCTGAAACTTCTTGGGCCAGTTGTCACTCCATCCATTTTTTTGAAAAGAGCTTTTAGTGGGAGTTCATTCTGATGCAGTGCGCAACCAATAGTGTGCAGTTTCCTCCCCAGAGTTTCTTCAAGTTTTACCACTAAACCATTCATCCAGCCAGTGTTGGTTGCGGTATTATCAAGAAGAATGGCTCGGATACTTTCAAGGCTATTATATTCTTCAAGAACACTGAATGTCTCCTGAGCAAGGACCTCACCAGTGGCGCATATAACAGGAATTGTTCTGTGGGTCAAGTAGGCGCCAGGAGATTTTCCATCTTCATAGGTGAAGGTGAGGTGATGTTCTGCGTCAACACACTTTCTGAGAACAGTTTCCCCTTCAATTGTCTCTATTTCTTTGTAAGTCATGGTATTCTCGTCAACCTTCCCATCCACACCAACACAAATGAGCTGTCTTTTTCTCTGATTCCACACCCTCACTAACTACCCTAATTTGGGCTTTGGCCCAGTCTAATTTACACTTGATGTGATTGATGTCAACTTCAGGTCTCAGTAGGTGTTTGATGTCATGGAGCAAGGCATTCCCAAGAGCTGCGCCCAGATTTGATGAACATTCACCTCTGACAAGTTCCATAGCATATCTGGGGAACTTTAAAAGGCTGTAGTCTCCTGAAGGCCTCTTCCTAGGCTGCCATTCATCTTCTCCTTCCTGAAAATAAATGGAAAATATTTATGCGTTTTCCGTTTATTTATTTATTTATTTATTTATTTATTTAATTTATTTATTTAATTTATTTATTTATTTATTTATTTATTTATTTATATATAATTAATATAAATAAAAGGAAACTAACCTCGCCACCAGATGAACTGCTTGTAAATCCAGGCAACTCTGTAGGCTGTATGAAAGATCCTACTAGCTCAACTTCCTCCTGAGGTAGTACATGTTGCTGTCCTTGTTTGGCCTTCCTGTCTCTTTTGGCAGCAGCTGTGTCCACTGAAGACAGCTGGTATGCACCCTTAGGACCTGTTTTGGATCGCTGATCACGAAGGTATGCTCTTTCTTCAAGTGGCACCTTTGCATTTCGAGGGCAAACACAGATGATGTGTTCTTGTGTACACTTGTCCTTCTTACAGTATACTCTTGAATCACTGCAAGGCAAAATATCCAAAGAACAGGAACAGGCAGAAATATCAAAAAGTTTGTCCAAGTTAGCATCCAGATTTCGCTTGACACTTGCCTTAGCATGCTTGCGATTAATGTCTTTCACAAGAGTGAGTAGGTCTTTAAACTTTCTGTCAATGGATTTGTCATTAATCAAAGGCAGCCTTGGATTCACTGAAGACCAAATGGATTTTAAATCCTTGCTAACTTGCTGCACTAAGGCCCAAAAATCTGCGCCAGGGTTAGCATGATTAAGGTCATAATAGTATTGAATCAGCTGCCTGTAAGTGTTTGGTTCGGTCATTAATAATTCACAAGGACCACCTCCATACTTTTCTTCACTTTTCTTTCGGGTCAGGTATCTTGTTTTCGCTTTCGGCATTATTTACACCGGAAAATCTGAAACATAATGAAAAGTGTTAATGCGAATAGCAATATGTAAGAAATAAGCGTGAACGGTCACAGGAAATATAATATTTTGCCATTATTTTTTTAATAAAGATGCAAAATTAATAATTATATAAAAATACAAGCAAAACGTTGATATTTATGCTTATAGAAACAAGTTAATAATTTTGGGTTTGCTTTGTTTTGGTTGCGCGTATGCCGCATACGGGATTTTACGCATGAAACGACAACAGAAAAACTTAAAAACTTAAAAGCTAAATTCTCATTCTGATCTTTTATCAAAATGCATTTCTTTGTGATTTTCACATTTCATAGATGAAACGACAACTACTGGATGTTTATTCGCTTTCTATTACCAACTTCGACCACCCCTAATATATATATATATATATATATATAGAGAGAGAGAGAGAGAGAGGTTAGAAACTGGGTAAAAGATCTACACTCTCCAATAGGGTGGATCGATTTTACATTTTGTTCGATATCCATATTCTAATAGAGACAAAAACTTGCGCATGCATGAGAAAATAGCCTCTGCAAAGTCTTAGCTTAATAGGTAATCATCTTCTGCCCCCGGCAGAGCGATGAAAATCATATTTTAGTAGTCAAAAACGTATTTTTCTTATAATTTTTAAAATATTTCAATATGCATCAAAATTATTCCTAATAACTATAAAGTCGATGAAAAAGACCTCATATGATCGTTTTTCCAAGCGCGTTGTCCTACGTTAATATCTTTTGCCCCCGGCAACAACGTCAAATGTTGAAAAAAATAGGTAATTTATATACATATTTTCAGATCGGCTCTTTGTCTTAAATAATGCATTTATATATTTCCCATAGCATTTATATCGTTGCTTAGGCATGAAATAACACACACATGGGGCATTTCACTCCTGCATCAGGTTCTGCCACTGCAATAACATCATGTATCATCAACTTTCTAGAGACTAACAATATTAGCACGGACGACATTGTGGCTATCGGCTGTGATGGTACCGCAGTGAACACGGGTCGAAAGGGTGGAGCCATTCGTATGATTGAAATGAAACTACAAAGGCCAGTTCAGTGGATCATATGCCTATTACACGGTAATGAATTATCACTGCGACACCTCATTCAAGACTTGGACGGCAAAACAACTGGGCCAATGGGCTTTACTGGACCAGTTGGAAAACAACTGAACGACTGCGAAAAACTTCCAATTACAGAATTCGATGCCATTCCATCTCCCGACATTGACATAGATGATGCCGAGTTGAGCACTGACCAAAAATATTTGTTAGGCATCTACAGAGCAGTGTCGAGCGGTAGCTGCTCTTCAGCTCTCGCGGCTGGAAATCCAGGTAAGATGGCGCATTCCAGGTGGCTGACAACAGCAAATAGATTTCTGCGCCTCTATGTTTCAACCAGTGAACCCTCCAGCACCTTCAACGAAATTGTGCGATTCATTATGACAGTTTACGCACCAATTTGGTTTAAGATAAAGAAAAACTCCAGTTTCACTGAGGGCGCAAAACATTTTTTCGAAATGATGCGTCTCTCTCAGACCATGCCTCAAAGATCTAAGACAATCGCCAACAAAGTCCTCCGTAGAAATTCTTTCTTTGCTCACCCAGAAAATATTTTGATCTCCATGCTACATGCCGATGAGCAACACATAAGAGAATTGGGATGGAGAAGAATATTAAAAGCACGATCAAAACAATCACCAGCGGGGGAAATTCGAGCCTTCGCCATGCCTGAGCTGCTCTACGATAGTCAAAACTATTACGAAATGATCAACTGGCAAACGGCTGAGGTGACCGAAACCCCCGTTACAAAAACAATACCTGATACCCGAAAAAGAGTTTGTTGAGACGGGAGACCAGCCTGATGGACTGATCCCACTATTCCCTTGTCATACTCAAGCGGTCGAGAGACTCATCAAATTAGTAACCGAAGCCTCTGCCAGTGTAAGTGGAATAGAAGAGAGGGACGTATTCATCCGCTCCCGTCTTCACTCCCGAACAAAAATTCCACGATTTGATTCTAAGAAAGATTACCGTATGTAAATCGACATGCAGCCAAAGGAAGGGTGGTTGGGGCTGGATAGGGTGGAACTCGACGTACAGCCACCTCCTCGTGGTGAGTTCTGGGTTGCTAATTTTATAAAATTAGCAAGCGAGGAGCTGTACTTAGTACTTATCGTACTTATAACATCGCATTAACGTAATTATAATCCACATTTAGACTTTTCTCGGGGACAGAAGATATTACTCTAGAGTCATAAAATTTTGCGTGTGTGTTATTTCATGCCTAAGCAACGATGTAAATGCTATGGGAAATATATAAATGCATTATTTAAGACAAAGAGCCGATCTGAAAATATGTATATAAATTACCTATTTTTTCAACATTTGACGTTTTTGCCGGGGGCAAAAGATATTAACGTAGGACAACGCGTTTGGAAAAACGATCATATGAGGTCTTTTTCATCGACTTTATAGTTATTAGGAAAATTTTTGATGCATATTGAAATATTTTAAAAATTATAAGAAAAATACGTTTTTGACTACTAAAATATGATTTCCATCGCTCTGCCGGGGGCAGAAGATGATTACCTATTAAGCTAAGATTTTGCAGAGGCTATTTTCTCATGCATTCGCAAGTTTTTGTCTCTATTAGAATATGGAAATCGAAGAAAATGTAAAATCGATCCACCCTACTCTCCAACCCCAAATATTTTTCTCTGTAGTGATTTTAATTTTCCATTCATGAAATATAAAAGGATAGGAAAAAATATATGTATACACCAAGACAAGGGGGGCACACGGGAAGACCAGGAGCAGACAAAAATGCTCTGAGCTCTAGCCGATGAATTTATATTAACACAAAAACAGAGAAAACAACTGACTAGATTTGGTATTCACAAACAACAGCAACCTAATTGATAACATAGAAATATCCCCACCTATAATATCAGATCACAACAGTATTAAAACAACAACCAATATAAAAGCAACAGAAAAGGAAAAAACACGAACTATAGAAAGAAGTATGAGAATAAAAACCCACTCTAATAGACAGAGTTTATTTCCACGACAGTTTCGACGCCCACTGGCATCCTCCTCGGGTGGATACAGAAACACAAATGAAACAAAACAAGAGGGAAAAACAGTTCAGGGATCGACCGTTAAGAAATTCGCACCTAGGTTGGATTCCATTCTCTCGAGACAGGAGGGGCATTTTCATTAAGTACATTCGCACAAATTTTAAAACTATCTTCCTGTTCTAAACATACAGATTCTATTATTTTTACATAATTATTACATTTATAATTAAATTTATTACATTTAATATTGCATAATTATTAATTACAGAAATTCTAAATTTATTATTACATTGGTTATTACATTGTTGTTTATTATACAGAAATTATAAACCGAAAAACGAATGAAAAAAGGCGATTAGGAAATAATCCAGAGACCATTGAGAAATGCATTTATTATAGAAAGAAGCAAATTCAAAATTTTTAATTTTCACTCCAAAGCTGGGAAACTGGAAAGGAGTTGCATCCAGCATGGAAGCAATAGATTCAAAAACCATCTTCAAGGCCAAGACAACGGAAGAGATGCTAATAACGTTAGAGGAGAAGACGATGGAAATTGTGGAAACACATGTTCCAAAAATTCAACAAAAGAGGAAAGAGAAGCAGGTTCGAGAGACAAAAGAGGTCAATGTTCAGAAAGAGGAAAAGAATGACGGTAAAATTAAGAAATTGCAAAGACAACAACATCAGAAAGTTATTAAATGGTACAGGACCTAATTGAGAAGCATACAGAAAAAGAAAAAGATGACGCTATAGAAGCGATAAAGGTTAACTCAAAGTACTTCCATAATTTTGTAAAAAGGAAGTCAAAAAAATGACTCGACTATCGGACCTTTGAAAAATGAAAACAAGCTTTATCTAACAGAAATATCTGAAATATTGAGAGCGCAGTACGAATCATCTTTCAGTATCACAAAAACTGACAAACTGATATGCGATATAGAAACACGTTCTTTGAAGAAGAACTACAGGAAAAAAGTATAACAGACTTGTACAGTACTTTACGACAGATGATATTACACAAGCTATAGGGAAACTAAAAGCACGTTCCGCGGCAGGGCCGGACAAATGGAATCTACACTGGTCAAAAACTGCAAGAATGCAATCGCTAAGCCCCTGTATTGGATAAGGAGACGATCACTAGACACGGAGAAATACCGGGCATCCTCAACAGAGCGAGCATAGTCCCAACGTATAAAGGAGGAGATCGATCCGAGGCCAAAAACTATAGGCCAGTGTCGCTTACATCTCATCTCGCTAAAATATCTGAAGGAATAGTTAGAGAAAAAATGTGGGACATTGTGGAAACTCAGAAAAAATTTAAAAGAAAACCAAGGAACAGTATTCAAAATGAAAAGGTTTATTGGCGAACTATAGTCCATATGACAAATATTATTAATACAATCACAGTTCACATACTAAGGATAGAAATATATACAACTGATTAGAAATAATACTGTAATGTCGAAGTTAAGTGGAGCTACAGACAGACGTTTTCGTTCCAAAAATTCCATAGCTTAGGCCTTAGAGGATAAATGGCAGGACTCATAGATAGCTTGGATAATCGGGTTGGTTGATTTTTTAATTCTTTGCATTAGACTGTATTGAGCACGTCTTGCTACCCCCCGGAAGCTCGAGACATTGCAGGTAGCAAACATTTGCGAAGCTGAGCATCTCGGGGGTAATTTATGGAAGAGTCTGAAAAACCTGTTGTACATCAAATTTAGTGTTCTGCCAGAACCTTTTTTTATAATTCACCCAGAGTTGCTGTCCGTATATATTACTGCAGAAGTTACGAAAGAGAGTGTCTTTAGCTTCACTTATACAGAATCGAAAGTTCCTTATGATCATATTCGCTTTAGCACAAAGGCTTCGAGATTGTTTTCGTATATCCGAGTCATCACTCAAGGAGCTGGTAATAGTTTGACCCAAATACTTAAACTCTTGTACTTCCTCAAGTACTTCACCGTTCATTTTAAACCTTATATCATCTGGCTGATTATAGCTTTCAGGATGAAATTGCATAACCTTAGTTTTTGTAACATTAAAAAGAATATCATGTTTCTGCGAATACACTTCGCAGACTTTTAGTAGCCGATCCAGACCTTTAACAGAGGGACTTATTAACACCATATCATCGGCATAAATTAAGTTATTTATCCTTGTGTTATCTATACAACATCCCACTGTTGCCTCATTAAGTGAAGCAATTAATTCGTCAATATACACATTAAACAACATAGGGGAGAACAAGGAGCCTTGTCTCACCCCGCAAGAGGACCCAAAACACTCGGATAGTACATTGCCCCACCTAACGGTGAAAGAGTGGTGGGAATATCAAAATTTCAATACATTTAATATGGACATGGGAACCTTCCTGTCTTCTAGTTTTCCAAATAAAAAATTCTGGTTCATCCTACCATATGCCTTACTAATATCTAGGAAACAGCTATAAATAGTTGAATTACTGTCAATGTATTTAGATATTGTTTCTTTAAGTACATAGAAGATATACAGGTCAGTTGAGTGGGGCCTTTTAAAACCAAATTGATTAGATGTCCATAGGAAATCATTTAATCGGAGTAACAAGAGTTTTTCTAGTAATTTCAAGAAGCAGAAAGCGACAGCAATAGCCCTGTAATTAGTGCTGGACAAAATGTCTCCATACTTATTTTTGACCAGGGGCAAGATATATACCCTCATGAACTCTGCAGGGATATAGCTATGAGCAAACATGGCTGATAGGAGCAATGATATATGCAGACATACTACGTCATTGGCATATTTTAAGTGCTCATTCGATAAGTCATCTATCCCTGATTAGTGGTGCACCGATTAATCGGTGTCGGCATGCCAGGTGCCGATACCGATTAATCGGTGCACCACTACCCCTGATGCCAAACCAGTCTTTAACTCTTTAATTAACCTCTTTACTTCAGAAACTGATATCAAAGTATTTTCCCTTATCCCTCCCATAGTCGTTTCGCTGCAATCTATCTTAAGATTATCCCTACTCACAGTGTTAAGAATGTTTCAATAGTGGTTTTTACACAGCTTTGCAACTTCATCCTCCCCCGACACCCTATCGATTATCGGAGGGAGGACATTTTTTACACCCGTTTGATTCTTAAAATTTTCAAAATTTGTTATTATCGTTATTTATGCGAGCTTCACAGGCTTTTGATGCTCGAATAGATTCTTCTTCCTGTTTACATCGCCTTCTGGCCGCCTTATACTGACCCCTACTTCTACACATATTCATGTATACTGGTCCTAATCTGGGTCTACCATGAAAGCACCACAAATCATAGGCGCCTTTTGATTCCCTCTTCAGGGGGCAATAACATCATTCCATCCAGGAATAATCTTAGTATGATAGTCGTAAGATTTAATCAGGGGGCTTCCTGCTTCTTTTAACAGGGATACTATCTTACTGTAATACCTATCTCTGAGTTTACAGTGAGAATCATTTGAGCAAGGATTACTACAGGCAAGATGCAAAATTTCTAAATTATTAGAGGTGACTTGTTCTGTCTTTGTATTCTATTCTCTGTTGCATACTAACATTGGACCAATCGACGCGATTATTCTTACCTATTGAGTTCTTGTTAAGTCGTGTTGTGCATAAATTGGTAAAGTTAATTAATATTTCTAATGATATATGATCAGAAAGAAGGAAATCATGCAGAATATGAACTCTAACAATTCGCTCCTTTAGATTATTACTAGTGAGACAATGATCAATCCACCTGGTGGTACCACTCATATCACTAACGTATGTAAAATTACCACTTATTACCTCTAATACATCTACATCACTTATGTTTAAATTGGCCGACTCGCACATGCTACCCAATTCTCCAAAGAATTCCGAGTTCACATGCGCGTTAAAGTCCTCCATTATTATACAGTGAGAATATTTGGGGTTATCTGAAAATGACTTAATTTTGTACAGCAAATCAATGTATTCATCTAGATTACTGCCGTTGTTGTATGGTAAATAGCAGTTTACAATTAATATGCAATCATTGTTCACTCGTAATTCAGTGCCTAACAACCTTACATTAATCGTTTGTTAAAAATTTTATATGTTGTGACAAATTTTTCCTTATTAAAAAAGCACCACCAAAAGGCCTACCGTACATTAATTCATCTGAGAAGTCTACTGCTGATGACGCATGGTACATATAGTCATCATGGTTGGAAGAGAGGAATTTTAGCTCTTGCTTAGGTAGCCAGTGCTCTTGCAGGAGTATCATATCTGCACTGTCACAGATTTTATGAACATCTACAATTGAATTCCTCATTGACCTTACATTATATGGGACTATTTTCAACAAGTTATCCGCCATGACTGATAGAAAATTTATTATTAGTAAGATTAAGTAAGATTAGTAAGAATAGCTCCATTACTCTTCATAATCATGCTAACTGACATAGATGAGGATGTTAACAGAGACAGCACAGTAACAGCCTTTGCCGATGACACAAAGATCAGTAGGAAAACAAGAAACCCAGAGGATATTGGATCTCTACAAACAGATATGAAGAGAATCTGCAAGTGATCGGAAGACAACAATATGAAATTTAACACCGAGAAATTTCAACTATTAAGGTATGGAAGAAAGGAGGACCTAAAATCCATGGAATACTATACCACAAACGGAGAGGAAATTTACAGAAATTCTAAAGCAAAAGATTTAGGAGATGTAATGACTGATGATGCGAAATTTGAAATACAAAATAAAATAGCAGTAAACAGAGCAAAGAGAATAATTGGGCAGATACTGAGAAGCTTTAAATAAAGCGATAGGAATATGATGATTCCTCTATTGAAAACACTGGTTTATACCCAAGTTGGAATACTGCTCTGTCCTAACATGCCCATACAAAAAAGAAGACATTATTCAGCTAGAAGGGGTTCAGAGAAGCTTCACAGCCAAGATCAATGGGTGCAAAGAACTAAATTACCGGGAGAGGTTACATGAATTAAACCAATATTCACTGGGAAGAAGAAGAGAGAGATACACCATTGTTTACACTTGGAAAATAATGGAGAAACTAGCCACTAATCTTACTCTGAACTCTGGTTTCTCAACCGGGATCCCAAATTCCCGGGACCCCAGTCAGAAAATGATGACCTTAAATCCTGGGACAAGCGCAGAAAATCCCTGGATTTCCCGGGTTTTACAAAGTATTCTAAAAACGTTATTTCAAATACTTTTACGTTAATTTACTACTGTATCTTGAAAATACAATCATAAAGACAATGATGACAAATTTATAATAGCACGAATCACGTTGCGTTGTACAATTCGAATTGTGCCTATAATATGCCCTGTATGACGTTGTGCATGTGTAATATGTCTGGTATTTTTGATGATTGACTCGAACTAAAAGTCAGTCATTTGATTTCCCTGAATCGACCATTTTGTGTTTAAGTGGATTTTAATTTCGGTTATTATTTTCAATTCAGTGGCACACTTTTTGCTGGTGATAGGTGATATTTTTTTACTAAAAATTAGTTAGAAGTATATAAAAGGTGTTGTGTTCGTATAACTTATACTATAATATAATTTATTTTTGTTGAAGTCCAAAGCTGCAAGTTAGCATTGTAAGCATAGCCGACTAGGCTATATACCATATTTATGTTTCTGAAGTGTTTGAAACTAGGTCTAGGCTCTATCCTTTATTAGATTTATAGTTATTGTGTAAAATACTTATATATTTATATTTAATATTAACTAACTAAACTAGATTTATCCAATGCGTAAACATTTTAAGAGTTTATTATTATTATTTTTAATAAACCTGGAAATCCCGGGATCCCGGGACGATGGCCGATTTTGTCCCGGAAAACCGGGATAGTGAAAACCCCCGAAAACGAGAAACCCTACTCTGAACTCTATAAACCCCCAAACAACGGTGGAAAGTATAAAAGGAAGACTGTGTAGTATTCGCAAATTAAAGGCAAGACAGGGAACATCCTCAACCCTGAAGGAAAATAGTTTTCTTGTGAGAGGACCAAGACTGTTTAACTAGCTCCCCAAGGAACTTAGGAACACGAGAGGTGTTGCGGTGGACATCTTCAAAAGAAGATTAGACGCCTGGCTCAGAACAATCCCGGATGAGCCGGGCGTACCTGGGTATGTGAGGTGGAGTGTACAGGAAACCAACTCTTTACTTCACCAGGCCAACTCGAGAGGAGGGGCGACAAGCTTGACCTTCGTGAAGTGTGGAATCATCGCACGGAACGTTTGAAGGGTCGAAAGGTGTGTGTGTATGTATATATATATATACAGGGTGGGCCAAAAGTCTGGATCCATAGGAAAATATTTATTTTAATACATAAATAACAACAAATGGTAAATACTTAAAATGAATATCAACTTTAACTAGTAAATGCGTATCCGTGATACTGTACAGTAGTTCGTACTCCAGTATAAATACTCAAATACTTTTTTTATTTCAGCCCAGAAATGGCTTCGAATCTAACAACAGAAGACCGGGTAGAACTTGTAGTCCAGGCAATTTGTAGTTAGACCTGGGCAAAATTGCTTCAGAAGCTTTCTAAACTGTTTCCAGCTCAGGAACCATTGCCGAATAACATATCCAAAATCCGACAAAATTGGACTCCGGGAACACCCCCAAAAATGAAATTCAAAATGGCGGACTGGATGTTTCCTACGAAAAAAAATATATATATAATTTACGCTTTTATTTATGGAGATACATTTGATGCTTTTTCTTTCAGTTGTAATGTTTTAAATAATTCAACAATATACAACACAACCAGTTATTACGCAAATATAATGTTATATAGCTTTTTACAGATTTTTATAATCAATAATACAACAATTATTTTTTTCCCAGTTTCAATTTATGTTCATTACAGAAGAAGTGATACCTGGTCACAAACATACAGAAATTAATCCTCTTCATCACTATCATCGGATAGATTACCGGTACTTGGGTTGTTATCGCAACCACTGATTTGGCACTCGCCACAAGCGGCTGAACAGGGCATTCCATTACGCTTGCATCCACATCTTGAAGTAGCACATTTCGTCTTGCAGGAGCAGCGGATCATGTTGAGTAGATAATTTGGAGCATCCCCATCTGCGTTGTGAACAGTACACCCGTGCTTCTTCAACATCTCACCTAAGAGGGAAATAAATGCTTGCTTGTTGTTTTCATTAGACAAGAAGTGTTCCTTCTGGCCAACAAACTTCATGCTTGGACTGAGATTCACATTTCTGCTTGTCTTGGTGCTGCGTCTTCTGTGGGTCATGTCCTTGATCGTAGGAGAGCTGCTGTAGCCATCAAAAACAATGATTGCTTTTCCATATGTTTTCAGAGTGAAATCGGCATATGAGTTGGCGATGCTGTCATATGTTTCATCTTGACGCCAGGAAACACGATGTATAGAGATCCACCATCCAATACGTACTGGTCTGTGCACTGAATTTCTTGAACTTCTTCCATGCGTAAAGTGTCAGTGTATTTGATTATTGCATGAGCTAGCTGAGACTTATCGGGTTTCCTCAAGATACTTCGTGATTCGAACAATGCAGGAGGATATGCACACAGTTCGTAACACATGACATCTTCAAGATTCATGTCTCCGCCAGTGGCAACAGTCATCATTCTCTGAAACAGTAGTGCAGGATCTACTTCTATATCTGAAGCATCAGTGATCACAACGGCAGAAGCAGATCCTAGTGTTTTCACTTTGTCAGATCTTTGGCAGAATATGTAAAGGCTTGTTTCCCAATCATTTTTACGACAATGTTCGTACCGATTGAATGCAATTGCTGAACGTTAACTCCAGGATCAGCAGTTAGCCCTGTTACAATGTTGCAGAGACCCGAGGTAGAATGGAATGGGGATAAGGATTCCAAACGTTCAAGTACTTTCTTCATGTCATTACTGTCCCTGATTTGTCTACTTCCCCTCATTTCCTTGTGCTGTTCACTACTTTCCAACAAAACTCTGGTGTATTCCTGCATTGCTAAGTTATAAGTGGAACACAGAGGCATAGAAAAGAGCCACGTTGTCCTTTGGATGTCTGTAAATCCACTTCCGCGTGTCAGTCCGCCTCTGCTTTTCAGGGAACGCATTAGTACTTGTTCTATCACCAGGTCTGTGCCGAGTCCGGCCCATAATCTGTCGCTTCTTCTTACCACAAACCTACCTTCCTGGAACATTTTGTTAACGGCTGGATTTTCAGAAGGCAAACTTAACATTTTCTGCAGGTACAGGTATATCGATTTCAGGTAATTGTGATGTCCGGTTGCTGCAATTATGGGGATGGTCTCCAGCATAGCTTGCAAGTGCAAATCCCACGAACCGGTTCTGTCGTGGTTGATCATTCGCTGATATTCCAACCAGAGTTGACTTGTTTGCGAAGTAGATTGTAGGTCAGTTTTCTTCGCATCCAAAGTGGTAGCAATCTGAGACAATGCATTCGAAGATTCCACATCCTCAACTGATTGTTTGGCGGTCATAACATCGTCGAGCAGGTCACAAGCTTCCTTATGGAGGTCATGAGGAGTTCCATCTTCATTACGAGGGAAAACGTCTGCGACTAGTAAGGTACTAAGAGCTGCATCTACTATCATATGACCACGTATCGCTCTTGAAACAGCTTTTCCAGACATCATGTGTTGCACGGCATTTGGTCCGTATATTTGGTCCGTATATTTCTTGAAGTACTTCAGACAATCCTGAACCATTCATAAGAGTACCGACTGCTCCCAAAAGATTCATCAGAGTGTGAAATGATCCCACCATTAAAACAATGTCCTGCAGGTCTCTCTGTTCATTGATGATTTGGGAAGCTTTCCAGAACAAAGGCTGATCAAAGGTAATAATGCATGGGACTTTT
Source organism: Bathynomus jamesi (assembly GCA_023014485.1). Taxonomy (NCBI): domain Eukaryota; kingdom Metazoa; phylum Arthropoda; class Malacostraca; order Isopoda; family Cirolanidae; genus Bathynomus; species Bathynomus jamesi. The sequence goes on along the minus strand of JAJOZX010002055.1, from coordinate 144,835 downwards.
TGATCGCGTGCTATCTTCCTCAAATATAGTAATGTCGAAAATATGCAGGTCATGTCAGTTGGCGACATATCTATGATGGGAAGGAACGTGATCGACGCCACACCTGGATGTGAGACACTTGATCCACCGTGAATTGCCTGCATTGTTCCGGACCAACTTGGACCTGATCTTTCTGCTGAAGATATCTGCCAGAGAAGACTAAGTCGACTTATGGTGGCAGTGGGTACTGGAAGTTCGCGGAATGAGATGTCCCTCAACATGCTTCTCGCGTGTCTATATTCCCTAATGTCAACGGTTGCAATCTTCTTAATGTCATTGTCACCAACATTACGCCTGTGAATAGAAGGGTGGGATCTTGATCTTCGGAGTTATTGCGGCAATCATACCCATTCCATGAAAGGTATTCTTCCCATCCAAAGTGCAGACATCATGATCGACGTTATCTGCTGCTAGAAGGACTGCAGTGTTTTCATCAACAGTAAAAGAGCCAGACCCACTTGCCAGCGCCGCGTTTCTTTCGAATCTTGTTACTTCTGCATACGACGAACAGTAACCCAGCTGATGGAGAACGTCAATAAGGTACCTTGACCTAAAGTTGTGGTGTAGCTGAACCGACAAACCGATCTGTAGTGGACATAGTAATCCTCTAGGGGGTTGCTTGCATAATGCTCTGCCCAATTGCACCTATTTTTCTTGAAGCATCCTGTCCCGCAAATGCTTTTGATAATAGCAATTTCAGACTGTTGGGAATGTAATCAAGAGCACTTTCTGCAGTGATGTCATTTGGAGATGGATACACATCTTTTCTAGGCGAGTCGACAGACTTGATATCACTTCTGATTATTTTTGCAGCAGCTTCTACTAGGTAAATCTTCTGTAGCTCTATATCTATATCACATTCTTTCGACTTTTTTGATAATCTATAAGAATTTCATTAGCTGTCTCTCGTAGTGCTACTACATCTGCCTTCCCACTTTCACCTGATATTATGATCTTGTCTCCGTAACATTCTAAAAGCTTTCTCTTCATGTGCCTGCGTTCGTAGACAGAGCTCTGACTTCCTTGAAGATATTCCTCCATTTTCGAAATTAGGTCTCCAATCAACAGTTGTTCATCATCATTCTCTTCCAGGTAAGCACAGGTCTGAAGGAATGCTTGGTGTTGCTCTTCATTAGTTGGTCTCCCTTTCTTCGAATCATGATCGTCGGAGGAGTATGCGCGAGGAATGTTTTTTCCACTTCGAAAATTTACGCTGCAGGTGTGATGGTAGACACAATCTGCAGCAGGAAGATCACGAAGATAATACTCCAGACGGCCTTTTACATTAAACGACCATTCATCGCAGCGGCTTTCACAGCACCTTTTTATGGTTTCGGAGAACTCTGTAGTTCTTATTTTGACATGCTCTGATTTTGGTTTGTGTTTGGAAAAAAAGTCCACAAAGGTATCACAAAACAAACAGTGAGTAGCACTGGAAAATGCGTATTCATGAAAACGAGCACTTTTCCTTGGTATTGCCTCAGCTGCGGTCTGTCGCTTCTTTATTTCATTGGTCTTTTTATCCGTAAACCTTTTCCTACATACAACGTGAACACTTATTCCAGCTGTTGCAACAACATCGCTTCCACGGCTGCGGCTGGATGCATTTATACCATCTGCTCCTTTTTGCGAGATGTGAACCACTTCCTGTCCGCTGTCCAATTTCTCCTTACAAATCACGCACAATTCTTCAGGGGTCTGCATTCTTGAAGGCGGACGCACACCGAGTCAGCCGTACACCGAGTCAGTCTGAAACAGAAAACACAAATTAATAAACTGTGTTGCAGTATTTAAAAGGAGTACATAATAACAGTTTTAAAGAAAATGACAAGCACAAATAAGCAGATTTGATAGTGGGTAGTAGGAATTAAAGAGTTGTATATAATATAAGTTTATAAAGATGTAGCAATGTCCATTCTCACATACACTCCATACAGTATATTTTATTTACATTACGTGACGTCATAGTTTAATACTAGCCGCCTAATACAATTTTTAGTGTCATATAGGTTAATTTAGAAACGAAAATGTGTTTTAAAACATTTTACTGATCAAGAAAAACGTCATAACTCTCTCTACAAAGCGAAATTAAAATTTATTGTATTTCGTAGGAAACTGCCAGTCCGCCATTTTGAATTTCATTTTTGGGGGTGTTCCCGGGGTCCAATTTTGTCGGATTTTGGATATGTTATTCTGCAATGGTTCCTGAGCTGGAAACAGTTTAGAAAGTTTCTGAAGCAATTTTGCCCAGGTTGAAGCTATTTTTGCTCTAGATTGCCTGGACTATTGTGCTCATGTACGCAAGACAGGGCGCTACACACAGAGAAGTTGCTACCGAATTCAATAGAAATCATCCTGATAAGTATCTAGTAACACATGCGACTGTTGGCAAGTTGTTTAAACGTTTCAAAGAAACAGGAAGTGTACATGATCGACGGCGTTCTGGTCGTCCAAAAACTGCAACTGATGAAAATACCTCTGCAATGGTATGTGAAACTTTAACGAATAGTCCAGTAAAGTCAACAAGAAGATTATCAAATGAAACACGCATCTCGAGAACTTCAATTCGAAGAATTATTAAAAATCATAAATTCCATCCCTAAGTGTCTCGATGTCAGAGGCCGCCAATTTGAGCATTTGTTATAATTTGTTGTTTATACTGGAGTACGAACCACTGTACAGTATCACGGATACGCATTTACGAGTTAAAGTTGATATTCATTTTAAGTATTTACCATTTGTTGTAATTTATGTATTAAAATAAATATTTTCCTATGGATCCAGACTTTTGGCCCACCCTGTGTATATATATATATATATATATATATATATATATATATATATGGGAACGACCTCAGAATGGTTCCCTGAGGTTTTTTATGATACACACAGACCGTGCATGGAACAAGGAACTCTTCTAAGAACATTAATAGTGGATTTAATTTTCCTAGAAGAGTTCCTTGTTCCATGCACGGTCTGTGTGTTTCATAAGAAACCTCAGGGAACCATTCTGAGTTCGTTCCCATCATGAAGCGGACATGTTATGTGCCTTGTAAAGTTGACGCTCAATTCTGCCAGTTGATGTTTAAGTTTTGGTTTTTGGCTAAAAAAAAAAAATAAAAAAAATAAAAAAAATATAATAGTTACCCCTTTTTCTTTGATGTATTCAATCTGACGCGAAGGCAGCGAGTCTTTTGCTTATATTGAGATTCTGAATGTAGCTGGGTTAGGCTGCTTTTGTCCCAAAGCTGGATCTTATAGCTGGTGAGGGAAGCTATATTTTTGGGACCTCTTTGCGAGTGACCCGTTGCCCACGTCGGGCTAGCATCATGAAAAAGAAAAAACTATAGTATTTGTCATTTACCATTACTTATTCGGACTATAGTGGATTTAATTTTCCTAGAAGAGTTCCTTGTTCCATGCACGGTCTGTGTGTATCATATTATATATATATATATATATATCGTAAAGAACGACGCTTGTATAGGAGACATTCCGCGCAAGATGAGGAGGGAGAACGAACAAATGAAAAAATGAGGTAACCACCCTGGAATCGAACCCGGGATCTTCCGATTGCCGGTCAGATATGATAACCACTACACCATGGTCATCACTCGATCAGAAGTCGTAATTCTCCTACATACGCGCAGAAACCAATGCCCCGAGTGGCACCTCCCGCATGCCGCACCAATATATACATTTTCAACTGCAAAGAACACGCAGTATAAATAACGTAAAGAACGACGCTAGTATAGGAGACATTCCGCGCAAGATGAGGAGGGAGAACGAACAAATGAAAAATGAGGTAACCACCCGGGAATCGAACCCGGGATCTTCCGATTGCCGGTCACATATGATAACCACTACACCATGGTCCTCACTCGATCAGAAGTCGTAATTCTCCTACATTCGCGCAGAAACCAATGTCCCGAGGGGCACCTCCCGCATGCCGCACCAATATATACATTTTCAACTGCAAAGAACACGCAGTATAAATAACGTAAAGAACGACGCTTGTATAGGAGACATTCCGCGCAAGATGAGGAGGGAGAACGAACAAATGAAAAAATGAGGTAACCACCCTCATTTTTTCATTTGTTCGTTCTCCCTCCTCATCTTGCGCGGAATGTCTCCTATACAAGCGTCGTTCTTTACGTTATTTATACTGCGTGTTCTTTGCAGTTGAAAATGTGTATATATATATATATATATATATATATATATAAACTGGAAGCCCAACAAGATAAAATTAAAGTTTGAAAATAATCAACAAATGTAACAGAGAACAGAATTATAGTGGAGGAATATCTCTACAGTGTTCTTTATTTTAGCTTTATTCGAAGTGAATTAAAATGTACTCGTATATAAATTTAATGAGTCACATTGTTACAACGTATTAAAACTAACAGACTCTCACTTCCATGCCATATAACAAAATCTCATGGACCGCTGACATTTTATATATATATAAAGAGGATATATATATATATATATATATAGAGAGAGAGGAGAGAGAGAATATATATATACTGTATATATATATAAATATATATATATATATATATATTATATGAGAGAGAGAGAGAGAGAGTTTTATATCTTGAAAATATTTCCTTATGAATAAATAGAATAAATATTAAATCTGGTACCTCCCTCTAAAATGTATTATCGCAGGATGTTACACAAAATACAACAGTTATTTATAGCCGCATAAAATATATAGCCTAATTTTTTCTAATCCGTTAAATAAGACTGACAAAAGGGGAAGTGTAGCGTGTTAAAGTTATAATAATCATGTGTCTCATTATCAAGTCGATTCTCGCATAAGGGATAATGAAGCATGGAGCATCCCATTTCTTACAAAATAAATCACAATACAGTAATCAATTTTCCTCATGAAGTTATGTAAAAATATATAAACACACACACACACACACACATATATATACATATATATATATATATATATATATATATATATATATATATATATATAAAGACAGAGAGAGAGAGAGAGTGTGTGTGTGTGTGTGTGTAACTGTAGTAATGCCACGGAAAGGTCGATCCAGACTTCTAAAATACAAGTTAGTGGAGGAAAAAGTGCCACCACGGGGTAGAAAATTCAGAACAGAGTAAGGGTGAACAAAGATTACGGTGGCAACTTGTGGCGAACGTATCCCCCGTGAATCGTTGACTGGATCTGTCCCTCAACGACCATTCGCTGAGCCTTTGAAAGAAGAGGGTAATGAAGGTAATGAAGTGTTTATGGTTTAATCATTTCTCTCTCTTTTATAGTGATGAGTTTCACATATCTTTACTTTGTACTTGTATTTCTGTAATTTAAGAAACGTTTTATTTAAATTTAGACGTTGACAAGGACCGAACCCGACACCACCACGCATGAGTTCAGTCCACCACCACCTGAAATAGACGTAAACAGCTTCTTATATATATATATTATATATATTATATATATATATATATATAATATATATATAAAATAACTTGATTGAAGGGTTTCTTCTTGGCGAACCGCAACTTAGTGAGGAATAAGAGAACGAGAAGGTGGTACATGTTTATTAATCAGACGCTTCGGAAATTCAATTTCCATCATCAGTGCTAAGAAATAAAAAAAAAAATAAAAGTGAACAAATATAGTAAAAGATTTTATACAATAAATTACAGTTTTATGATAATAATTTAAAATTAAAAAAAAAATACATAAAATGTAGAGCGGTAAGATATATAAAATAAATGTTATCGGATGAAACGAATATTGAAAATAAAAACTTAGCGGATTTTTGTACGAGGGGAGGTTTAATCTAATTATATGAAGGTTGGGAGTGGTTGACCGTTGAAGTGGCCATGTTAGAAGTTGAAGAGTGGTGGCGCAATAATGGTTCAGAAGAATTATTTAGCTATGTTTAAATTGAAGGCAGAACTGTAGTCGTTGAGGGTTGGTTTTGTACTAAGGATGTATAGGGATTCGAGGATGCGGAGGTCGGTTGGTTGGTATGCTGAATTGATAATTTTGAAATTGGTTGGGAGCAGTGGGTGATTGTGGAGGTGGCAATGATCCATTATTGCTGATTTCGATGGTTTATTTAAAGGTTGTGAGGTTCTAGTGGAAATGCCGCGATGTTCGTCCACTCTTGTTTGATATTGGCGAATGGTGCTGCCAATATAACTTGCTTTGCAGCGAGTACAGTTGAAACAGTAAACGGTGGACGAAACAAGGGTCTGGTTTTTTCTTTTCTTTATGGTTGAGATACGATTTAATGCTATTATTATTGGTGATTACAAATTGAAGGTTAATTTGAAGGTAAAGAGGGGTCAGTAGGTGGCGAAGTTCTGATTGTATTTTATAACTAATGTAGTCGTAGTAGGGAAAAGAAAAGTATTTACATCTTTTTTAACAGTGGGGACTTTAAGGGGGGGTGATAAATGTTATTGAGAAGATTTCTGGTTAAAGTCTGTAGTAAATGTTTTGGGAAAGAGTTATTAATGCTGAAACTGTGAATGAATTATATTTCGTTGTGGAAGGATAAGTAGGAGGAACATTTATTTTATGTATCTTACCGCTCTACATTTTATGTAATATTTTCTTATTTTTTAATTTAAAATTTTTATTTTTTATTTTTATTTCTTAGCACTGATGATGGAAATTGAATTTCAGAAACGTCTGATTAATAAACATGTATCACCTTCTCGTCCTCTTATTCCTCACTATATATATATATATACACACAGTATACCTGTCTGGATAGCCTAGTGATTAAAAAACTACACTGCTCCTCGGGAGGTCGTGAGATCACCTAGGCCTAGTATTTCAAACTTAATTGGCGGGTTGTAGTTCGGATTTACCGTTGAGGCTATAGGTCTAAAGTGAGGCAACATGCTTGACCTTTGTCAGAATAAACAGCTCGGGCGGAAGCGAAAACTACGTTCAGGCCCTTCTTCGGTATTTCTCTTCATTTGTGGGATTTGAGGGAGGAGAGAGTTACTTAGTATGCATAGCTGAGCTGAGCAAAGAATTTGCCTAATAATTATAATTGGTAAAGTCGGTAAGATATTAAACAGTTTTTGGGCTTCACTCTCCTTGCCCATTTGACTCGGGGACGATGCAAAGTCTCCCTATACAGTAATTTCAATGTGCTTTTATCTCTTTTCTACAATTAAAAACTTGACTTTCAACCTTTCAAATATTTCATGTGGTAATTCTTCATTTCAAGAAGGTCACGCTTGTTGCCTCACCTCTTGAGTTGGCTTGGTGAAGTAAAGAGTTGGTTTCTTGTGCTCTCCACTTCACATAGCCAGGTGCACCCGGCTCATCTAGAATTGTTCTGAGCCAGGCATCTAGTCTTCTTTTGAACATATTCACCGCCACACTATTCGTGTTCCTTAGTTCCTTGGGCAAATGATTGAACAATTTTGGTCTTCTCACAACAAAACCATTTTCCTTCAGTGTTGAGGATGTTCCCTGTTTAGCCTTTAATTTGGGAACACGACACATTCTTCCTTTTCTACTTTCAAGTGTTGTTTGAGTGGTTATAGGGTTCAGATTAAGATCAGGGACTAGTTCCTCCATTATTTTCCAAGTGTAAATAATGGTGTAGCTCTCTCTTCTTCTTTCCAGTGACAAAAGTTTAAATCACGTAACATTTGACAGTGATTTAGTTCTTTGCATCCATTGATCTTGGTTGTGCAGCTTCTCTGAATCCCTTGTAGTTTACTAATGTCTTCTTTTTCATATGCGGATGTTAGGACTGAGCAGAATTCCAACTTGGATATGATCCTTGTGTTCAATAGATTTATCATTATATTCCTATCCCTTGTGTTAAAGGTTTTCAGCAGCTGCCCAGTAATTCTTTTTGCTTTGTTTACTGCTACCTTATTTTGTGTTTCAAATTTCGCGTCATCAGTCATTATCACACCATAATCTTTGGCTTTAGAATTTCTCTGAATTTCCTGTCTATTTCGGACATCCTTTCTTCCGTACCTTAATAATAAAAAATTTTCAGTGTAAACCAGTTCAGACCAATTGTAGATTTTGTTCATATCTGTTTCATGAGATCCTGTATCTTCTGGGTGTCTTATTTTTCTATTAATTTTTGTGTCATCGGCAAAGGATGTCACTGCTGTCATTGGTAACTTCCTCAGTTATATCAGTTAGCATGATTATGAAGAGTAATGGGGCTAATACTAATCCTTGTGGTACTGAGATAAGGACCTCTGACTCTGATGAAGATATTCCTTGAACTGTAACGAGTTGATGCCACTCACAAAGGAAATTATATACCCATTTTCCTACTTTTCCTATTATTCCCATATATTTCACTATGTGCTAAGATTTCATGGTCATACTTGTCGAATGCCTTGGCAAAGTCTGTGTATATTACACCCTAGTTTTCATTATTTACAAGCGCATCACTAATGTTTTTATAGTGTTTCATTAGTTGTGACAAGCATGATCCTCCTGATGAAAATCCATGTTGGTTATCACTTAATTTTTTTCGAGATTTCAAAATGTCATAGATTTTTTCTGTAACTATTCTTTCAAATATTTTAGTGAGATGAGATGTAAGCGAAACTGGCCTATAGTTTTTACCTTGGATTGATCTCCTTTATATATTGGAACTATGTTCGCTCTCTTCAAGATGCCTGGTATTTCTCCCGTATCTAGTGATCGTCTCCATATCTAATATAGGGGGCTAGCGATTTCACTCTTGCAGTTTTTGATCAGTGTAGCATTCATTTGTCCGGCCCTGCCGCCAAGTGAGCTTTTAGTTTCCCTATAGCTTGTGTAATATCATCTGTTGTAAAGTCAAAGTCCGTTATACTTTCCCCTTATAGTTCTTCAAAGAATCCGTTTCTATCGCATATTAGTTTATCGTTTCGGGGATAATGAAAGATGATTCATACTGAGCTCTTGATATCTCAGATACTTATTTTAGATCATCGGTTGAAACATTTTTTCATTATTCAAAGGTCCAATAGTCGCGTCATTTTTTTACTTCCTTTATTGCTTCTATTGCGTCATCATCTTCCTCTGTATGTATCTCAATTAGACCCTGTATGACGCAATCTATACTCTGCAGTTTATCATTTAATAACTTTCTGATGTTGTTGTATTTGCAGTTTCTTAATTTTACCGTCATTCTTTTTCTCTTTCAGAACATTGACCTCTTTTGTCTCTCGAACCTGCTTCGCTTTCCTCTTTGTTTCCTTTTAGGACATGTCTTTCCACAATTTCCATCGTCTTCTCCTCTAAGGTTATTAGCATCTCTTCTGTTGTCTTGTCTTTAAAGATGGGTTTTCAGTCTATTGCTTCCATGCCGGATGCAAAACCTTTTCAGTTTATAGCTTTGGAGTGAAAATTAAAAATTTCGAAATTGCTTCTTTCTATAGTGCGTTTTCTTTCCTTTCCCGTTGCTTTTATATTTGTTGTTATTTCAATAATGTTGTGAGCTGATATTATAGTTGGGAATATTTCTATGCTGTCAATTAGGTTGCTGTTGTTTGTGAATATTAAATCCAGGCAGTTGTTTTTCCTTATTTTCCGCTATTTCTTGTGTTAATATAAATGTGGCTAGAGCTAGGAGCATTTTTGTCTGCTCCTGGTCTCCCCGTATGCCTCCCTTGTCTTGGTGTCTTCCTATCCTTTTATATTTCATAAAGAGGAAATTAAAATCACCACAGAGAATATTTGGGGTTGGGAGCATAAATCTTTCACCCAATTCCTGACCTTTGTAATGATATCTGAGAATTTTGCAGTTGACGTGTTTGGGGTCTATAACTGTATTACAATCAGTATCATGTTTTATTTTCAGCTTTTGCTGCTACTGATTCTACGTAGTTGTTTGAAGTACTTATAGCCATTTCTACCCTATGTTTTCGTGCGTATAAGTGGCACATCCTCCTTTACGCATTACTGTTCTGTCGGCTGGAAGTATGTTATAGTTGTTAATTTTTTTTCTTTTTTGTCGATACAAAACTCACAGTTTTCACAGTTCGCCTGACAGTCCTTTAGATGGGTTTCCTTGAGGCACATAAAACCTGCTCTTGTTTCTCGCATGAGTGCTTTCAGGTAGGTGACTTTGTCCAGGGAATAGTTTGTTTTAAGGTTCTGAATGTTGGCTAGGATTATTTTTATTTTTTCGTTTTCGTTTTTCCCTTTATATAGTTTCGATTCGTTTTCCACTTGTGGGTGCACTTCGTTGCCCTGTAACCCTCCAAGAATTTTCCTTTCTTTATCCGTTTCGATACTTGTCCCGATATCGCATGTAATTTTTTTTCTGTAATTATTTTGTTTGGCTCTCGGATCCTCATATTTGTCAGTTGTCTTTGTACAGTATTTGTTGGATGGTATTGAGTAGCTGAATTGTGTTGTCTACATCTAAAATTTGGTAGCTCTGTTTGTTGCTGGTTTTGACTGCTCAGCTGTCGTGTTCCTTTGAGGGTGGTGGTGGTGGTAACGGCATTTTTGCCCGTATTCGCATTTCCCATATCTTGTATAGGTTTTGCAGATACTAAAATGGTGGAACTATTTTTTCAAATTGACAATATCAATTTCTTTAATAGAAGTTACATAAAGTGGGATGTGCAATTGTGCATAGATGCATTATCCATCCCGGGATCTGCAATATTTTCTACTTTTTTTGATCTTGTCGTCTTTTTATTTCCTATGTTTTTAGTTTTTGTCGTCTTTCTATCATTATCTTCGCTTGGTAGTTTCTTCATATCATATCTTTCTTTCACATCATATCATATCTTTCTTTCACAATACTGACTTTGCATGATATATTTCATTTGTTTCTCTCTCATCCACACCATTTTGCTTCGGAACATTTTGATCATTATTTCCCCCCATTATTTTCTCTTTTTCTATCGCATTCGTGTTCGCATTTTCCATTTCTTTAAATACCGCAAATGAGTTTACAATCTGGGTACGTGCATCACAGAAATTTGACGCCGTGATTCGTTTGGCGTTCGATGCAAGAGATATTCTCCTATCATCCCAATTCACACAGTTAAAGTCGTGTAATTTTTTACAGACATCACACCTGATTGCAACATTTCCAATTATTGCTAAATTACACAAGTTGCAAATTACTGTAGGTGAGAATTTGAACCCATTGCTCTATTATCTATTACTGTAGTTGTTCAATACACACACGCAGACACATCTTTTTTTTCGGCTAGTAATCTGTTACGAAGGTTTGGATTTTATGATCCTTGCCTGCTTTGTTCAAAACTTTTCTCAGATGCCTACCGTATTTCGATTCGATTGAATACACATTGTAACTTGTGGTAATTTGTGTAAACTATATTGCACTTTATGACATTCAATGAATTTCACTTTATAATTTATATGAACGGATTTACTAATACTTTATACACTTTCGGGTGTAGCTAGAATAAGCCGCCGAGAAGTCATTCCCTCCTTATTTTGATATTAATGCAGAGAGAGAGAGAGAGAGAGAGAGAGAGAGAGAGACTTGTTGGGAGTTGGGTTATCATTTAAACTAAACATGCTTCTAAAATCGACATTGTTGAATCCGCGTAAGAACTTGAAAACTTCGATGAGCCTCCGAATTTCCAACGAAAACAAATTCAGGGCACGTAAGCGTCGATTGTAGCCCATATGCCTAACGGAAGGGATTAACTTTGTGGCCCTCACCTGCACTCGCTCCAGCCTCTCAATATCTTTTCTGAGGGTGGGCGACCAGAACTGCACACCATACTTTAGGTGCGGCCGAACCAAAGAATTGTACAGAGAGAGCACAATCTCCTTGCTCCGAAACTGAAATTGCCTCCTGATATAACCCAACAGCTTCTGGGCTTTCTTTTCCATCTCTACGCACTGTTTGGTAAACTTAAGGTCGCTGCTAATTAGCACACTCAAGTCCTTTTCCAAATCAGTGCCCTCGATATTACTCCCCAACATCGAGTAGTCCGACTTGGGATTGGCGTAGGCAATGTGCATCACCTTGCATTTACCCAAGTTAAACGGCATTTGCCATTTTTCGGACCACTTTCGTATCCTACGTAGGTCCGCATGCAGTTGCTCGATCGCCTCTGGCGTCCCAACATTGGCCCCAAACTAGGTGTCGTCAGCAAATTTGGCGATCCTACTGACGATGCCAGCGTCGATATCATTTATGTAAATGATAAACAACAGTGGCCCCAAAACGGAACCCTCAGAGAGTTACAAGGAGTTACAAGGAAAAGTAGTACCTCAAAAGGCCTTGCGACCCATACCGAGCAGATACCAATGGCAACGGGTGCCAGGGAAAAATTCATGCACCCTCAAATAGTGTGCAAGATTCGGTCTAACCTTTTCTTGAACAGATCCACAGAAGAACTGTTCACAACTTCTGAAGGTAGCCTGTTCCACGTGTCACAGATCTTATACGTAAAGTAATTCCCACACACACTAGTCCTAAACCGTTTCAAATTCAACTTCCAACCATTATTGCGAGTTGGGTTATCATTTAAACTAAACATGCTTCTAAATTCGACATTGTTGAACCCGCGTAAGAACTTGAAAACCTCGATGAGTTGACCGCGCAGCTCCGAGTTTCCAGCGAAAACAAATTCAGGGCGCGTAACCGTCGATTGTAGCCCATATGCCTAACGGAAGGGATTAACTTTGTGGCCCTCGCCTGCACTCGCTCCAGCCTCTCAATATCTTTCCTGAGGGTGGGCGACCAGAACTGCACAGCATACTCCAGGTGCGGCCGAACCAGGGAATTGTACAGAGAGCACAATCTCCTTGTTCCGAAACGAAATTGCCTCCTGATATAACCCAACAGCTTCTGGGCTTTCTTTTCCACCTCTACGCACTGTTTGGTAAACTTAAGGTCGCTGCTAATTAGCACACCCAAGTCCTTTTCCAAATCAGTCGCCTCGATATTACCCCAACATCGAGTAGTCCGACTTGGGATTGGCGTAGCCAATGTGCATCACCTTGCATTTACCCAAGTTAAACGGCATTTGCCATTTTTCGGACCACTCTCCTATCCTACCTAGGTCCGCACGCAGTTGCTCGACCGCCTCTGGCGTTCCAACATTGGCCCCAAGTTTCGTGTCATTAGCGAATTTGGCGATCCTACTGACGATGCCAGCGTCGATAGCATTTATGTAAATGATAAACAACAGTGGCCCCAAAACGGAACCCTGTGGAAACCCGCTAGTGACTGAGGCCCAACCCGAACTAGCCCCTTTAATTACAACAATCTGCCGCCTATTCTTCAGCCAGTTTTCAATCTACCTACCTACTTCCCCACCAATACCCAGCGCACGCACTTTGGCCATTAGCCGGCGGTGAGGTATCTTATCAAAGGCTTTCTGAAAGTCGAGATAAAGTATATCAATCGCCCTACTCTTATCATACTCATTCAACATGACGTGGAATAACTCGACCAAGTTGGTGGGACACGACCTATGCCGTCTAAACCCATTGGGAGTCCCCAAGTAGCTTGGACGAATCCAAATGGTCAACGATCCCATCGGCTATTATCTCCTCTAATAATTTACCTACAACCGAAGTGAGACTAATGGGACGATAGTTCCCTGGACTTTCCTGATCCCCTTTCTTAAAGATAGGGGTCACTTTGGCTTTCCGCCAGTCACCAGGCACCTGGCCCCTCTCCAACGATTTGTTGAAGACTGTAGCCAGGTAGGGAGCCACCTGGTTGCGCACCTCCAGCAACACTCTGGGGAGAAACTGGTCTGGCCCAGGAGCCTTAAACGCGCTCAGTTTGTCTATTCTATCGGCAACGACTGTCGCGGTACATCGAACACTATCCAGGCCAGCACCTTCGTGCCTCACGCCTGGCTCGGGGATGACGCGGTGTCCTCCCTGGTGAACACTCCCGCAAAGTACTCATTAAGCACATTAGCGATGTCCGCGTCGGAGGTCCGCAGAACGCCGCTTGGTCCTTTAACGGACCTATCACTTCTAATGGGCTTTCTACTATTAACATAACTGAAGAACTCCTTAGGGTTCCCCTTGCAGAGGCTTGCCACCCGTAGTTCTTCGTTACGTTTCGCTAGCCTAACCTTCGCCTTCACTTCCCTACACAGGCGGACATACGCTTCAGTGTTCTCATGGGAACGATTGGCCTTCGCCCTCCTATACGCTACTTTCCTATTTCGGATAGCCGAAGCGATGTCACGACTGAACCACTTAGGCTGCGTTGAAGCAGGGGTGACCGGTTTTGAGGGTATGGCAGCAGACTGCAGCACCATAAACTCGTCCGGAATGCACTCCACACTCCCTCAACATCGCCGCCGACCTCTAACCCCATCTCACCTACGCTATCCCGGAGGCTAACAAAGTCCGCCCGCCGAGATCGAGCTTACTGCCTCTCGAGTTACTACGCTTCACCCGAGGGACGCACACAGAACCTAATCAGACCGTGATCACTCCCGCCCAACGATTCGTCAACGGTGAGGCCAGTGACGAGGTTGTCTTCGGTCGTGAATACTAAGTCTAGAACGCTTTCGCCTCGTGTAGGCTCTGACCCACTGAGTGAGGAAGTTCTCATCAGCAAAGTCAACTAGCCTCCTCCCTTCAGCATCAGCAGTCCTGTCCACTTTATGCCGCGACAGTTGAAGTCTCCTAAAACTACACACACCCTATCCCCTAGCAGGCTACGGAGTTCGGTGTACAGGGCTGTATCCTCCTCGAGGAGGAGATGCGGAGGTCTGTACACCAAGATTAACCTATAGTTCGTCCCTCCCACGTTCAGATCGACGCCAAGCAGCTCCCGTTCCGACCGGAACTGGCAGTCAACCGGACTCAACGTGCCCTGACGTATATTAGTACCACCCCCCTCCCACGGGTGCGGTCTTTGCGAAACATTCTATACCCGGGAATTCGAACTCCCCAACGTAGTCCCTACGATCAGTATGAATCCAGGACTCGGTGATAGCAACGATATCCTGGTATTCTGATGCTAAGAGCGCCCGTAGCTCGCAAAACTTTCCTAATCGACCTAGCATTAAAAAGCATTGCACGGAGGGAGCCTTCCCTATTCTGACCGCCCCCTAGCACGACCCGTTTCCCGAACAGCCAGGGCTGTCGGGAGTTGAAGAGCCCCTCACCAACGAGGGGGCAACTTCCGCAGGAGCCTGAGCCCCCTCCAACGGGAAGGAGGGTCACCCACCTGTATGGACGCACCCTTCAGTTGAAGGTACGTCCGCCACCGGCTCACATCATCTCTCCCGTGGGGGCCCATCATCTTCCCCGGACTCGACCTCACCATCGGTATAGGTGCCGGTCAAGCAGCGTGCCTAGCACACCTTTACCCTTCATTGAGGTGGACACCATCCCTCTGTAAGGTCCCACCTACCCGAAAACGCGTCGAACGGGTCAACAAACCTCACGCCCAGCGGGACGCACAAGTCTTGCACCCTCTCGTTGATGCCAATGACCTTACTGAGCGCGTGGTCACTGGCATTCATCCGCGGTAAAATACCCATCAACATTCCCCTGTCTGTCTTCAGTTTTAGATCATCCGCAAGAGACATGATCTCGGTGATGATCCCTTTAAAACCTACCCTACCGCCTTTGAGGAACAGGTCGTTGCCACCAGCGTGGACAACGATCGCAGTCCTCCGACTAGCCACGCGCAGCTTCTCTACTCCTTCCTTAAGTGCGCCGTTCCCGCCCAGGTAAGCACCTTACCTTCCTCCTGTCCCGGTTTGCAGAAGCAAAGTACTTCTCCTGGCCCCTGATCTGCGAGTCCCCAATAAAACGGTGTCTTCCTCCTTCGAGCACAGGAGACTAAAGCGGTTGGAGGTCCTGACAGGGGCAACGGGGTCTCAGGCTTCGGCTTCGCAGCCTTCTTGCCCGAGACCTTTCGATACCCGTCGCCACCCATAGACACGCACTTACACCACCCGACCCACCCCGACCGGCAGCTACATCCTTCGGTTTCTTTGGGCCATCAGTAGGCCCCTTCCCACCCTTTTTCTTTATCGGCCCCTTCCCACCCTTCTCTATCGGCCCCTTCTTTCGCCCTCCCTCCACCTTGCGCCGCGGTTCCGTGCATTCCACGTGGTCGCTGGCGATTCCTGACACTGATTTGTACCCTGGCCCGGTTGCACCTCTACCCTTTCTCCGCGGTCCCGAGCTCTGTCCATCCATCGCTGGACCGCCTTTCCAGGCAGCTATCCTATCAATGAGCTCCGGGTGGAGGCGCAGCCGCGTCAGTGACCGCCGCACCTCCAACAGCCGATCTGGACGACTCGAGCCGCCGGACCCTCTCCTCTAGCTTCTCGTAAAACTGCATGAGTTCGCAAAAGCGGCACATGCTGGAGTGGTTGATCTTCTCGAAGCAGGCTTCTTTGAAGTTCGTCACCCACTGGTTTACTTCACACCTCGCACATTCAGCCTTCAGTTTCTGCGGTCCAGTCATTGTAACTTTTTTTTTCGAATTCTGAATACTCTGAATAAGATAAAGCGTTCTAGCAATGAAAACTATCAAAAACGTTCTGACCAGTATATAAAAAAGGAGGGGGGGGGAATTCTTCCCGCGCGTAGACGCATCCACCTATTTGCAAGTGACGTTCATCCCCAGAAGACTACACCTCTCGCTGCTGCCGCACCGACCAAAGGTCTCCCCAGGGCCGGACAGTCCCAAACGTGTCGCAGCTACCAACTGACAAACACTCGCGACGCAGGCGTCACGGATTTCCCGCCAGGAGCGACAGCGAGATGCAGCCCCTTACTAAGTCTTACTAGTCACTCACAAGCGGCCAGACTCTTAGAATCCAGTGTTCAAGGGATATCCCACCAGACCCAGAGGCTACGCCCGAGAGTTTACGCTGGCCTGGCAGCCAGCTGGGCAGTAAAGCTCTCTCACCTAAGAGCAGTACAGCCAAGCACCATCAATTGGTCACCAAAGAACGGTCGCAGGGGGCTGGTCAGGCCATTACGCGTTAGGAATGGGCTTAACGGGGCACTAGCCACACTCCATTCATCGCGCCCCTACGCCTGGGACCCCTCCATCCCAGTCTCTCACGACCTACGAGCGTTAAATGGTGTTATTTATAGAGGTTCCAAAGCCTCTCTTCCCACGCATGAGGTAGCAGTAGGGTCCTAATAGTAAAAGTAGAGAAAAAGACTTAATACTAAAAGTTTTTTTTTTTTTTGCAGTCAGAGGAGAGCATCCTTAACCTTAGGTAAAAGGACAGAGTAGGGATGGGATGGGGTCCTAGTAACCCACGGGACAGGGTTGTACAACAGACTTCACCCGCCCTCCCGAAAGAGAGAGAGAACCTAAAGGAACTGGCAGCCAATTTCTCAAGAATCCCACGACTCAGGACCGGAGGGTTGTCACACCCCAAGTATAAAGTTTACAGCAGCCAGAAAGAATGTGCATAACCGTTATACCCCCGGCGGGTGTGTATATATATATATATATATATATATATGGGGGGGAGAGAGAGAGAGAGAGAGAGAGAGAGAGAGAGAGCATTCCCCACAAGGTATAAACAAACTACATCTCATTTTATGTATTTTCCATACATATATTATCATGGATAGTTTACAGTGAATTTCCAGTGAATAAAATTTCAGAGATTTTAGACGAGACCAGTAAACCTTTGTTTCAGACTTAAAGATTGTTTGTAGGACTTAAGCCACGATATCTCGTTTCCTAGACTAGACTAGATCCATTTTCACAAAAGTGTAATGTTGTAGGCACTTTGGGATGAAGCAGATAAACAACTTTTTCTGAATCCAAATAGTTTGTTAACCATGCTCGATTTTATCTTTTAAAGCCTCAAATTGTCGAAAAACAAAATGGCTGTCCCTGAAATCCAAAAACGTTCGTATCTTGGTAATGGGTGATCATAAATTGGTGATCTTTGGGTCTGCACCCACATTTTCCATATGAAGGAACTCAATGGACATATTTTAAAGGGGATAATTCCATTGGTAATACCTAAAACGGGTGAAATGAACAGACAATGATACAATATGTTAAGGACACATTACAAAGAGACAATCACAGACGGTTAATTAAAGACGCAATTATATGTTTACCTATGGAGCTTGACTCTGTTTCTAGTCTGCCTTGTTTCTGAGAAGGTCCTTCTATCTCTACATTTGCAGGCACTTGTGCAATACAGTTTTCCTTTCCTGCATGTACAATAGGGCGGCTCGTTTTTACACTTTTTTCGATATTTGATTGGGGGTAGTGCGGAAAAGTTGCGATTTGGAGAGAAAATAAAGTGTGTAAAATTTTTTTGATCTACGTCAATACCTTCCGGTGGCGGCGAGTACTTAAAAATCGAAAAATATGCCTAAAAACACATAAAATTTTTATATAATTTTATATAATGTTCATTGTTCAATGACTGCTATTAATTTATTCAAGCCTATAATAGTGTTCTCAGGGTTGTTTGCACAGAAATATACCGGAATTAACATTTGTATAACATTTTGTTAAAACTTGCTTTAAATCAATATTTTGGATATTTTAACGGCTAAGACGCCACCGGAAGTTATTAACAGATTGTGCTGAAATTTTTATTGTTTATTTTGTAAGTCTTTAAAACCATTTTCCAATCTACCCCGTTCAAAAATACTCACAAATATAATTAGGCATTTAGGCATATTTTTCGATTTTTAAGGACTCGCCGCCACCCGAAGGTATTGACGTAAATCAAAAAAATTTTACACACTTTATTTTCTCCAAATCGCAACTTTTCCGCACTACCCCCAATCAAATATCGAAAAAAGTGTAAAAACGAGCCGCCCTAATGTACAATCCACAACCATTGTTGAGTCTTTTATCATTCGGGACACAATGAATACTAAAAGATACCCGCAAATGTTGAAAAATCGTGTATAGCCAAAGATTTCGCAATGGAATAACATTGATAATCTTCATTTCATGTGGGACGGAGCACCTCCTCATTTTTTCCTACGATGTGCGGGCATGGTTGCATGACAAATTTCCAGGACAATGGATTGGAAGACGTGGTGCGCAAGAATGGCCTGCTCGCAGCCCAGACCTAACACCTTATGACTTCTTTCTGTGGAGTTGGGGTAAGGAAGAAGTTTATCGCCACAAATCTAAAGATCTTGATGAACTGGAGAAAGAATTAATCATGTCCTCAACAATATTCCTGAACGCATGTTATGAACAGCAGTGGACAATATACCTGGTCATCTAAGGAAATGTTGTGATAATGCAGGAACATATGTGGAAGTGTAAAGTGCATGTGAATGTTTGTGAGTACTCCGACCCGGCAGAGCTGGGCACTTGCGTTTTTTTGCCCGTTTTTTAGCGGTACTGCGGTACTGCGGTACTACTACCGCACTACCAAACCGGTACCGCATAACGCAGTACCGCAAAGGATCGCTGAAAGTACAGCAGTACCGCTACCGCATTCAAATTTCCCGCGGTACTTTCCGCGGTACCGACCAACACGGTAGTACCGCAGTACCGCAGTACCGCAAAAAAAAACGCAAGTGCCCAGCTCTGGACCGTCACCGTCACCGTCACTGAGTAGTATGTCTCAAAATGTCGAGTGAAATGCATGCATGTAACAGGATGAGAGTGTTTTCTAATCCCCCTTCAGCCCTCTCCCCCCCAAAAAAAAATATGTGTGTGTGTGTGTATGTGTGTGTGGGTGGGTGTGTATGCGTGTATAGCAAAGCTTCTTATATATATATATATATATATATATTTACCGTGTATATATATATATATATATATATATATGTATAGATACACATACACGAGTTGTATATATGTGAACTCCAAGGAGTGACCTAACCTGGAGGCTCAGGCCCATCCCCAAAAAAAAATATATATATATATATATGCATAAGGGTGAAGTGAAAATGGACCAAAAACTTTTTTTTTAAATATCGAATTGGAATACCTGCAAAAGTTGTCAACGGGCTACTGTCAATGTTCACTCAAGATTTGATGTTCCTTGAATTAATTGTTCAGGGTCCCCAGTGAGGGCAAAAAATCGCTTCCTAATTTGAACATTTCTGGCAGCATCCCGCTACTTTGTGTGTGTACTACATATATATATATATATATATACAGGGTGTTTGAAAACTTTCTGTACAAATTGTAATGGGGGATAGGCAACACCAAGACAAACCCTTTTCGTCTATAAGTGTATGTCCGCTGACGTCACCATTCGGCGCGAGAGGGCGCCGCTGCAATTGGCTAAAAGGTGAAGTGGGCTAGACTCGCGCTTGCTGCGGGCATTCTTAAATCGGACGTAGTACGCGTAACATGTTTATTTAAAGAAGGCATGTTTATTTAAAGGTGCTGAAAGTTGCGACCGGTAGCATCAATGCATGCCCAACAGCGTCGAAGCATTGACCGACGTACACATCGAAAGATTCCCGGCATTTCGGGAACAGTTCCAGCGGCGACAGCGATTCTTGCTACGAGGTCTTCTGAGTAAATGGGAGTCTCGTACACGAGGTTCTTCATGTGTCCCCACAGGAAGAAATCGAGGCATGTTAAATCGGGCGATCTCGGTGGCCAGGCTACGGGCCCACCCCGGCCTATTCATCGGTCCCCAAAAGTGGCGTTCAGATAATCCCGCACATCGTTGCTGGAGTTTGCTGGGGCCCTGTCGTGTTGAAACCACATTCGTCTACGAATAGCCACGGGAACATCTTCCAGCAGTTCCGGCAACGTTTCTTCAAGAAATATCCGATAAACCCGCCCGTCGAGTCGGGCAGGCAGCAAGTACGGCCCAATCAACTTGCCATGGACGATACCCGCCCAAACATTGACGGCGAACCGTTCTTGATGAGCATGCACCCGTGTAGCATGTGGATTTGCGTGTGCGCACACGTGAGAATTGTGCATGTTAAACACACCCTCACGTGTGAAACAGGCCTCATCTGAGAACAGCACATAAGCCGGAAAATTAGGCTGCACCGCTGTCTGCTGCAGAAACCAGCGTGCGAATTCCACACGAAGAGGGTAATCCCGAGGTTGTAATGCCTGGACTCTCTGACGATGAAACGGATGTAACTGCTGCTCGTGCAACACTCTCCAGACCAGGTCGTGGTTCACACCGAGGATACGTGCAACACCTCGCGTGCTTGCGCTTGGATTGTCCTCAAATCGCCGTAGGATTTCTTCTTCCATGTCAGGAGTGCGCACGTTTCTCTCCCGACCAGTGTCATGCATGTTTGCATGGAATGTTCCAGTTTCTCGCAGTCGCCGATGCAAATGCGCAAACGTTTGGTGGTTTGGCACACGTCTGTTTGGGAAGCGCTGTCGGTACAACCTCACAGCAGCTCTTCCGTTTCCATTGGCAGCCCCATACACCATATGCATGTCAGCCATCTCAGCAGTCGTGAAGCGCTCCATGTTACGCGTACTACGTCCGATTTAAGAATGCCCGCGGCAAGCGCGAGTCTAGCCCACTTCACCTTTTAGCCAATTGCAGCGGCGCCCTCTCGCGCCGAATGGTGACGTCAGCGGACATACACTTATAGACGAAAAGGGTTTGTCTTGGTGTTGCCTATCCCCCATTACAATTTGTACAGAAAGTTTTCAAACACCCTGTATATATATATATATATATATATACATATATATATGTTAAACACAGACCATGCATGGAACAAGGAACTCTTCTGGGAAAATTAAATCCACTATAGTCCGAATAAGTAATGGTAAATGACAAATACCATAGTTTTTCTTTTTCATGATCTTTATTCGGACTATAGTGGATTTAATTTTCCCGGAAGAGTTCCTTGTTCCATGCATGGTCTGTGTTTAACATATAGGTTTCTCAGGGGACCATTCTGAGTTTGTGTATATTAAACGGACGTGTTACGTGCCTTGAAAAGTGGACGCTCAATGTCCCGGTTGAGGTTTAAGTTTTGGTTTTTTTGGCTAAAAATACAATAGTTACCCCTTTTTCTTTGAATTATTCAATCCGACGTGAATGCAACGAATCTTTTACTTATATAGAGGTTCTAAATGTAGTGGGACTAGGCTTGCTTTAAACCCTAGATCCATGTCCCAAAGCTGGATCCTGTCTGCTTTGCAGATAGCTGGTGAGGGAAGCTATATTTATGGGACCTCTTTGCGAGAGACCCGTTGCCCACGTCGGGCTAGCATCATGAAAAAGAAAAACTATGGTATTTTTCATTTACCATTACTTATTCGGACTATAGTGGATTTAATTTTCCCAGAAGAGTTCCTTGTTCCATGCATGGTCTGTTAGGCCTGTTTAAAAATCAACTTTTTCTTATTATCATTGGTTTCTGTACATTTTCCCATGCTTTTTGACCTGAAAAAGGCGAAAATCACAACTATTTTGACCTAGGATGTTGGGAAGCATTGCCGCATGGAGCTTTAAATTTTCTGCCTTGAAATCGGCCAAAGCGCCAATTCCGGGGTCCCTTGAATTATGTTTTGCACTTTAACTTTTGATCTAAACAAGATAGAGCAACAAATTAGGTATCAAATGAAAGAGCATAAAATTAATAAATAATAATAATAATAATAATAATAATAATAATAATAATAATAATAATAAATAAATAATAATTAATAAATAATAATAATAATAATAATAATTATCTATCATTTTTCAGGAAACAACAGAAACTCAATCAGAATCTAGAAAACCATCTACAAGTTACAACTTCACAATGGCATTAAGCAAGGAGCTGAGGGAGCTCCGTGGGCGCACAGTTGATATCTCAGAACCTCCACGTACTGTCCACAGGCAGGTGTCAACTGGGCCATCTACCAGATCTCTCACTGAAACTTTCCTGGTTGGATACCCTTCAGCTTTTATCAGTGGTTCCCAGCTTCCCACCAACAGACAGGCGTTCCAGTATTTCCTTAATCTTCAGAATTTACCGGAAAATGCAGGGAGGCCCATGGTTCAAGACCTTGCATATGAAACAGTTGAATCTATCATCCCATTCTGGCAGATGGCTAGGATCAAGACAATGACCAAGTACAACGCAATGAAGCTCTTCATGAAACTACATGAGAACCATCGTGCTCTGGTGAAAAGCAAAGGAAGAGCAAGTAACCCTGGAGGAAAAAGAGGAGCACTTGTGCTGGAATTAGACAGCCTGTTCGATATAGGAGCTCCAGATGCAATCCAGGAAATACAGAACAACAGACTGTTATCCAGAGAGAAGAAAGATGAGGATATCAGGTTCTACGAAGACCAAAAGACTGAGAGGAAAGGTCATATGTCTGGTCATGACAAGATTTTTGAGACAAGATCCCTGCAGCAAGCAGCGAGGAATGAAAGACTGCAGCATAGACAAGAACAAGGTAAAACTAATTACTTTGAACGTTACAAAAAGTTTTAAGTTTTACTCCATTGCGATATTTAGCATGTACTTAACAATTACTGTCTTAACATGTTGTACTATTTTACAGCTGCAGCAGAACAAGAGGCAGTTGTTAATGTGGATGACATTACCTGGGGTGACTCAACTGACAACGACGCTAACACAGAGGACATGGATTACCATCAGCCTCGTCCTGGATGTTCTCACCATCAAGACACTGTGACTAGTGTGACTTTGACGTTTCCAAGGAAGGTCATGGAATGTGATGTCATCTGCAATACAGCTGATCGTCTTGGTTTATCAGACAATCAAGTTACTGCCATGGTTTCTGCCACCTTGAAAGCTGGAGGGGCTGATCTGGATAACTTCGTCATCTCAACCTCAACAACACGTCGCAACAGAATGCTGTCCAGGTATAATATCAGCCAGAGTCACATGTCCAAGTTTTGTGAAAAACCCCCCACAGTACGCTGCCTTACACTGGGATGGAAAGTTGCTCAAAGATGTCTTGGGCAGTGAACCTGAAAGTACCTCAGAGACTTTAGCTGTGCTAGTGTCTGGTCCACCTTCATACACTGAAGGAAAGTTATTGGGAGTACCTGTCATCGACAATTCTTCTGGCACAGCTCAGGCTGAGGCTTCAATGGATTTACTGGAGACATAGGAACTTACGGATAATGTTACTGCCCTTGTTTTTGACACTACATCCAGTAACAGTGGAGTTCACAGAGGAGCTGCCAAACTGCTAGAGAAAATGCTGAACAAAAAGGTGTTTTATCTGGCCTGTCGACATCACATCCTGGAAATCCTAGTAGGAGCAGTTTGGGAGAAGCTGTTTGGGAAGGCGAAGGGGCCAGATAATCCCTGGTTTGAGCATCTGAAGGATGTTTGGACGGACTTGTCCAAGGAAAACCCAAAGATGCTGGCTATCAACAGCAAATGGCTGAAGGAAAAGAAGAAGAACAGTGAAGAAATACTCCAAGACATTCTAACAGCAGAAAGGCTTCCAAGAGCCGACTACAGGGAAATGGCTGAACTGACAGTCATTGTTCTTGGAGGAACGCCTCCTCGAGGTATTCACTGGAGTCGACCAGGCGCCATTCATCAGGCCAGATGGATGGCCAGAAACCTGTACTCCATGAAAATGCTGATGTTTGCAGATCAACTTGAGTACGACGAAGACACTCTATCAAAGCTGGAAAGACTCAACACCTTCCTTGCGCTGTTCTACACTCCTGTATGGATGATGTCAATGTCTGCTGCAGATGCTCCCGTGAATGATCTAAGTCTAATCCAGGACATGTTGAAGTACAAGAAAACTGACCCAGAGCTTGCTGATGCAGTACTTAATAAGATGGAAAACCACAAATGGTACCTGACGCAGGAAGTCGTGCCATTTGCCCTGTTCAGCAGTAGATTGAGTGACACATTGAAGCACGACATTGCTGCCCAGTTACATGCCACTGAGAAGCCAGACAGCTTCAGAACAAGAAAGCCTCTATTCCAGAGAGTCAGAGCTAAGACCACCCTGGTTGATCTCATTGGCCCAGAATCACATTTCCTGCTGGACACACTGAACATTAGATCCGAGTGGCTTCTGGAACCTGTCACGTCTTGGCCACAGAATGAGGACTACAGAAAAGCGTTGGACTATGTTAAGAATCTGAAAGCGGTGAATGACATTGCTGAACGTGGTGTCAAGATGATGAGCGACTTTGCAAATGTCATAACAACAGATGCCAAGCAAAGGGACTATCTCCTTCAAGCTGTGGAGTTCAACAGACGCCGCTTTGACAGCTTCAAGAAACAAACTCTCAACAACTGACTGTAAATGTCATTATGAAATTAATCATCATGTAATGCTTTCACTTCTTGATCGATTAGACTTGTGACAAAATGTTAATCTCAAATTTGTGTCATGAATAAGGCGCCTTGTCTGCCTTGAGTGTGAGAAAACGAATTTTGTGATATTTCTGAAATCTTTGTATGTACCAATGTGCCATTTCTTGTTCCAAGACTATCATAATTGTATAAGTTAGAAAGAGGATTAAAAACACTTTAATTTGGTGCCTATTTTGTTGCTCTATCTTGTTTAGATAAAAAGTTATAGTGCAAAACATGATTCAAGAGACCCCGGAACTGGTGCTTTTGGCCGATTTCAAGGCAGAAAATTTAAAGCTCCATGCGGCAATGCTTCCCAACAACCTAGGTCAAAATGGTTGTGATTTTCGGCCTTTTCAGGTCAGAAAGCATGGGAAAAAGTACAGAAAACTATGAAAATAAGAAAAAGTTGATTTTTGAACAGGGCTAATGGTCTGTGTTTAACATATAAGTTTCTCAGGGGACCATTCTGAGTTTGTGTGTATATATATATATATATATATATATATATATATATATATAAAACAAAGTACACAGAACTCACCACGTGGAGGTAGCTGCACATCAAGTTCTAGCCTAGCCCATCCCAACCATCCAACCTTATTATGGACTTTTGTCTAAGTCTTATTCCTTTTCCTGCTTATCGAACTATGTTGTGATTTAGTATTGAAAAATGGCATTATGTTTCTTGATTCCAATCTCACTCGAATGAATCCATCCCTTCGTTCTTTTCCACAAACTGTAGCTGCTGCTTCTCTTACTAACTTAATACATCTTTCTACGGCCTGTGTGTGACATGGCATCTCAAGTATGCCTCCAAAATCTGACTGTTTGGAAGCGAGCTCTCTCAATTCCTTCTCCGTTAATTGCTGCAAAAGCGGAGGACTTAATCGCCCTTCTTCTTTCCAGTTAATAAGATCAATGTATTCTTTTGCTCCAAAGTTCAGCCTTGGTATTGTAAACTTTCTGATTTCTTTTTGTTTTGCTTCTTGCAAGCATAATTCTTCGAATTGTCAGCTCTTTGATGTGCTCCTGATCATCGGTGATCATGCAGAGCAATAGGTTCTCTGGGTGAGCAAAAGAAGCGTTGCGTTGTATTGAAGAATCCACAACGTTTCTCAGCTCGAGTGGAAGGCATCTTGATCTTGAAATGGTTCCCCAGACATGTCTTCCTCCTTCTGTGCACGAAGAATTTGACTTAACGGTAAACTACATTGGAGCATAAACTTTCATTACAAATGTTGCTAATGCACGAAGGTTCTCTGATGGTTTATCTTTAGCAATGTATAAGCGTAGAATTCGATTTGCTGTATTATCCACCTTGCATGAGATAAAGTTCCGTGATTTTTTGCAGACAAATCCTGAGAGCATTTTTTACCTGAGCACACAGTTTTACAAATTTCAAGCAAATACTTCTGGTCCGTACTTAAGTCTTCATTTGCTATGTATGGTATATCAGCTTCAATTTTATCAAACCCTGCAACTGGAAGTTCACAATTTTTCAGTGCTTTGCCAATTGTTCCAAAGAAGGTCTACCTAGTGCCAATTCTAAGAGGCTAATAATTCCATTATGCCTTCCTGTGTTTACAGGAGTTCAATTACATCCAATAGCCACCAGTTCATCAATGTTTTGAACATTTTCTGATAAAAACTGAATTAACGAATCTTTAATACCATGAGCAGTACCAGAGACAGGTGCCAATATGACCAACATAGCAAGACCCTGGTTCTCTTACTAAGGTTATGTGTTCTTCATTGACCGACTTGTAATAATAGTTTTTGCCTTGCTTGATATGACATTTAGTTTTATCTTTTCTTCCATCAAAATATAGAGCTTTTAAGCGTTCCTTATCACCTTCTTGTGGCATTTTACGCCGTATTTTCGTCATTTCTCTTCTAATTTTACTCCTGTTAATTACTAGGGGGGTATCCTCATTTCCTTTGAGACTGACATCTTGCAGGGCAGCAGATGCCAAAGATGCACCTGCACGGTCAGATATGCCGTATCTATCACAAACTTGTGCAACATTTCCTAAATTAACTCTTATTTGTTGATGTGAGATAGACGGTCTAGCATAATCAACAGCTCTTGTTTGGGTCGGGTTTTATTCTTTCCCTGAGCAAGCTGAAATGTCACCCTCCGAATCAGAAGAATCAAGTTCTAGGCATACAGCATCATCTTAAATTGAAATGCTTTTGCTAATTCGAGAAAGTTCCACTTCTTTTCGTTTCCTATTCTTTTTAAGTTTTTCAGTTGTTATTTTATCTATGTTCCCAATTGCCATTTTTCTATCTCCTCTTTGATCAGTGAGAAATTTTTGCTCAATGCGAGTAACCTTTTTAGTTTTATCACAGTAACATGAATCAAGGTCACATTTGCAGCTAGCAATATCAAATAAATTTTTAGCTTTTTCTCTGAACAACTGTAATTTGTTTTGATAATTTGGGTTTCCTTTTCTTCCTTTGTATGGCTTTATCAACACCATATATTTATTATGATAGGCGCGAATAAGCTGCAAAACTCTTTTGTGAGAAACTGTTGGAATTGAGGCCTTTATCCAACTATTTTCATTATCTAAAGCGACTCTTTCTGTTACGTCAGAAACTGCAGGATCTTTGTTGTTATTAGTGAACTTTATGTCAGCTCTTACCCATAAATAATGTCTAAACATTTCTTCATAGGTTGGAAGCCTATTGCTATTTAGTTCTTTAGCAGCGCCAAAAACTGGGAATATACGACACTGCCTTGTCTTTACTATTTTGTCCATTTTAATATTTCTGAAAAAATAGAATTAATGTAATTAAATCAGAGAATTACAAGAAATAAATATTTATGCATGCAAAAACGGTTAAATAGTTATACTAATAGGCTAAGCTAAACTGTAACACATCTCGTCACTGCACGCACTTTAGGAAGACTGAGTGACTGAGGCTCAAAATGTAACGGTTTTTCAAGGTCATTGGGGAGCCGCTTGCTGAAACAGCAGCTAGTTCAAATTTGGTAGACATTTAAATTAGCGTTATTTACAACTTTGTAAATATGCGGGAAATAGCCCCACCTCGACTTTTGGTACG
Source organism: Bathynomus jamesi (assembly GCA_023014485.1). NCBI lineage: Eukaryota > Metazoa > Arthropoda > Malacostraca > Isopoda > Cirolanidae > Bathynomus > Bathynomus jamesi. The sequence goes on along the minus strand of JAJOZX010002055.1, from coordinate 116,508 downwards.
AAAGTTAGTTATTATGGTGTGTTTTCATGTGCTTTCCTCAGAAATGCCACTCATTTGCCCCGCATTTAATTGAAAGTATGAAAAAAAAAAAAATTTTAAATTTTATTTTCAAGTAAACACGTGGCAAATAAGTCGCATTTCTGAATAAAGCACATGAAAACACACCCTAATAACTAAATTTCGCTACCGTTATTGCTAACCTAACGTAACCTAACCTAAATGACCTAACCTAACCTAACCTAAATGACCTAACCTAACCTAACCTAAATGACCTAACCTAACCTAACCTAAATATATAAAATAAATCGTTAAACTAACGAAAATATCATGACTTAACCTAACCAATCGTCAAGGGTGTACAGTTGACCTAACCGGGCATTCAGTTGACCTAACTGGGCATTCAGTTGACCTAACCGGGCATTCAGTTGACCTAACTGGGCATTCAATTGACCTAACTTTGATATACTGTACCTTACCAATCATCATACTACCGAATGCTAACATAAAAAATTATGAACTCGAGGTGGGGCTATTTTGCGGCACTAACTGTAGGTATTGCTCACGGTAGGATTACGAAAAATCTTTTCGGAGGAAAACGCTTATGAAAGCTAAATTAACACTTGCCGGAATGTGTGACTTCGCTAGCCACGTGCCCTTTGAAGAGAGATATTGAGCCCGTAAATTTGCACGGAAACAAACTCTTCTGCTTGTTTTTTGGAAATTTGCGTTTACACACGAAAACATCTCGGTCACTACGGAAATAAAGGGGCTGGGAACACTCTGGACAGTTTCGCGTATGAGGAACGACACCGTGTTCTTGAAAAATGTGAACCGCTCGTGAATCGTCTCCTAAAATTTTCAACACTTCAACGTAGCCTAGGTCACAACTTTCACAAATCTCACTGCGTATGTTTACGCAACAAAAATTTAAAAAGAAAGAAAGACGTCAGCTGTATCAAAGGCCGAGGTTTCTCCGTGACTATACGGTTGGGAAAAAAAACTTGATAAGTTCTTTAAAATTCCTAATTAGCTGTCATTGGTTCATTAAGGCGTGGTTGTTTTTGAGTGTTTAATAGCCTACTCTTGGTTAAAAAAGGTGCACTGTGATTTGTCGTCCACACATTTCCAGAAAATTGTCTGAGAGCGAGGATGTCTTATACCTGCTGGCACGTCGCGAAACAAAAAATGGTTAAAACTTAAAAAATCAATAACTTCGTTAATTTTGAATTGCGGGGAGTCTGGCTTTCAACAAATTTATTCTATTGCTGTATACTACCGAATGCTAAATAAAAAATTATGAACTCGAAGTGGGGCTATTTGCTGCATATTAACCACAACTTTTACTCGGTATTCCAAATTGATATTCTAAAATTCACATTTTCGCTCCATCCTAAATTATACATGTGGGTGTGTAAATGTGGGTAGCCTAAAATAAAACACCAGAAGAAGGCGAGAGATCCTTTCACTGCGACGTCTCGATGCATTTTGAATTCTTCAGCATCACGCCATCACACTTAAAAAGGCAGCCGATCGTATTTGCCGTACACAGTTATCTACGTAAATAAAAAGGTGAATTACCACACACACACAACACATACACTGTATCGTTTATATATATATATATATATATACATATATATGCCCTTCATTTCCATTAATGTTTGTTTAAAAGGTGTAAATAAAACACCAATGCAGCGTTCTGCCTATTTAATATATATCGAAATATAAAATATGTATATATATATTAGGGGCAAAACAGGGATAATACATACATAATTTATATATATATTTACATCAAAAACAATACACCCAGTAGAGGAGAATTACATTAGATGCAAAAACAGGAATAAATGGTGTTATTTAACATATGCATTATACATATCAAAACAAAAAATAATACAGCTAATACAGAAGCAGTCTGTATACAACAACGTACACAACACGTAGGCAGGGCCGGGCCCACCAGTTTTTCAGGTGCGCCAACGGGGTACGGATTGTTTTTCATCACGTAGGGGTATAAATAACAGAAGTCGTAGTAATGGAGGAGTTTCACGCCCTCCGTAGGTGGAAAGTATAGTTTGAAGGGGTTTGTACGTCCACCAAACAAACTATCGCCGCATTTGAGAGGATCCAGCACCATTGAAAGCTTGATGGTGTTTATTTCTTCGTGGTACTGTCCATCTGTCTCCATCCGTGCATCATATTCGTGCTCCCACAAGACTTTGTGAGTGAACTGGGAGCTTATAAATTGATTGCGCGTACGGGTCCATGCGAGACTGTCGGTAGATCTACCATGGATATCTCCTGCGATTCCGCACTCAGGACGCGGGCATCCATGCCACCAGCATCCGTTAATCCTTATCCGCCGGGGTGACTCAAATGAGCCAGATTGGCGGACGACGGGAAGCCTCATATGAGGAAAGCGCGCATCCCTACACTTTCAAATCTTGAAGCGTACTGTTTCATTTCTTGTTTCTCGTTTCTATGGGACTCCGAAGGTAAGAATAGTTGCCTAGTGTTTTCAGAAAAGACATAAGAATTTCCAAGTAGTTATGCATCAAAATGAAAAACAAAAACTAACGATTTGGGAATGTGTGACGCAGCGCAAGAGTCAGAACAGCTGCTGAACCCCTCCCCCTTTACTTCACTCCCCCACAGCACATATGGTGAAGGAAGGATTTTAATGGGTGAGTAATCTGTGTCAAAGCCTAATATTACGGTACATTATATTTTTGCATTCCATAAGTCTGCAATATATTATAAATATAAAGATAAAAAAATGCAAAATATATATATTTTTTGTCTTTCATGGGGGGCCATTTTCCTTATCCCGGCGGATAAAGGTTAAAGGAGTATGCTGTCTTCTCACCGGTGGTACGGTCTTCGCTTAGCCCATCCAACCAAAAATCGTGACCATTGATCTTGATGGCCACTTCCCTCGTGTTGCGAGAAAGTTTTATGTATACATCGGACTGCTGCTGTAGGTGTATGAGCAAGTAAATAGCCTTATTTTCATAAGTGAGTGGGTCGTTTCGGTGACTGACGGCTAGTGTGTCTTTAGGCATGAAGTTGTTCTTGAACACAGTAAAACTCAATGAAGCGATCGTGGTTGCGGCTTGTAGCGGGTCGCAGTTGAATCGGACTATGTACATCCTTCTGAAGGCTTGGAAACATGCTCTAAGTACGCGTACGTCATTAACGCAATAACGCTCACATTCATCCACTATATTGTAACGATTATCTTCATTAAAACTGTTGTAGTACTTCTCAAAATCTTCACGCTCACTATCACTCATGTTGGCATAGTTAAAGTAATGTTTGGAGAGTGTTAGTCCAACGTAATTTAAAGTGTCGCTAGTGAGGAAAGTGTAAGGGAAATACCCTTTTGAAACTTCGGCGGCTACGCTCATCACCTTGGGTAGATTGGCTAATTTTTAAGGTGTGAATAATAAAGTGTCTTTAAACTGAACATTCCCTCTTACTTGCATCTGTATAAGCTTGTTTCCTTTTTTCAAGGGACTCCTATAAATATCTCTGAAGATTCGTGTTCAAGCAAGTTCCTTATAAAGGAATTGTGTATCAAATTTTGCGCCATTATGGGCAAGAATATACAGTAATTTTTTTGAACTTGTCCGCTAACTTGAGAGTATAGGACACAGAGTTTCATGGGGGTGTGGTGTGCACACGTTTTAAAAACGCGTGTTCGTTTACCACATTTGCGACATTCACTACACTCTACGTTCATGCACTCGTCGCAGATAGTCTATGTTACAAGTAGATGTGGGATAACATCTTTCGTTTCTGCGTCCGTGTATGTCTCTATATTGTAGTATACAATTATACCATCTGCCTTATATTTCTCATGGCATGTAGAACAGAGAATTTCATCGGATTTGTGCTCGAATTTTCCCCAATTGTCCATCATATGAAACATGCTGCATTCGCAGATTCTCATTTTCCTGCACGTACCATTTGATTTATGTAGTTCGAAGCAGTTATTATTGAAAAATGTGCGTCTACACACATTACAGTCCCTCTTCTCAGCTTCAACTACACGACTTTCACATTTGGAGCTTTTACACTGTTCGCATACCTTGTAGCAATCCTTACAATGCTTCACCATATCATCCGCAAACTCGAGACATCCCTTAAACAAATCATGATGCCTTCCATATTTTCAACTTTTATCATAACTCGCGGAAAGAGTCCTTTTATTGCGGATGGGGAGATACGTTGTCCTTGACAGCCCTCAAATAAGTAGAGGTTTTGTACGTTCTCTCACACTGCTTTTGAAAACATACACAGTCCTTCGACGATCATCCAATCGAAGTACAACTATGCGAATATTCATTTCCTGCTCTACCCTTCTCAGCTCTTCAGGCACCATATTACCGTCAAAGTCGAGCTTGCAGTCAGCGGCCAGTTTACGGGCACGCTGCGTAACCGTCGGCAACCAATTTTTTTGGGAGACCGTATTTAGTACAGTAAACATATGAGCCAAGACTATTGCTATAAATCCGCAACCGCGGATTGTGTAGACACAAACCTCGGACAACCGAGGTTTTTTTGGTTTCTGAATATTTGACAGCTGCCAAAGTTAAGAGTATAAGGTGTGGCCGTATGTCCCGCAACACGGAAAACGTGGTCTATATATATTGTGAAGTTGTCCATGGGAAATACGGTGCTGCTTTGAGAGGCCTGCGTTATACGACTCAAAATGTAATCTATATTTAAGGCGACCAGACGCCTGTAGGGTATTACTACCCAAAAATCATATCTTTCCCCACCATAGCGGGTTTTAAACTTTTTACTAATGGTAGGTTACATAGGATTGGTGGCGGCGTTTTGTTGTACATTCGTAATTCCCTTAAGGCTATCGAGGTTAAGATAGATTTTCCGGCAGCAATTAATGCGATATGCATTGAAGTTAGGGCGCGTAGTATTAGCTTTAATTTCGTTGTTGGTTATAGACCTCCTGTTCAACCCCTCGATTCCGATACTAGATTTTACACACTTCTTGGCAACTTTATTAATAATCGGGATAGAATAGTTGTCGGAGACTTTAACTGCCCAAACGTTAATTACGAGAATTTTACTGGGAATGATCAGGGTTTGAGACTGATTGAATTTATGGAAGATCAATTTTTACGACAGATGTTTATCGATCCAACGCGCGGTGACAATATTTTAGACGTGGTGATGACGAACGACGAAAACACAGTTGAAGGTTTGGAAGTAGATGAGAGTTTGGGATGTAGTGATCACCAAATTATTAATGTAGGTTTAAGTTATTGATAGAAAACAGTAAGGATAGTAACATAATGGAAGTCCCTGATTTTCGTAGGGCTAATTTTAATAGTTTTGCGGATAGGATGAGAGTAGTGGACTGGGATAATTTATTTATGGGTAATGACGCAAATTTTCATTGGGAGGCGTTTTAAGAAAGTTTTTTGAATATCGAAAGGGAATTTATTCCGCGTAGGCCGAAGCGCGCTAGGAATCATGGTGGGCCCAAGTGGTGAACTATGGAAATAGGTGAGTTCATAAACGAGCGTAACAGAGCGTATAGACTTAATAAGCGCAATGGCAAGGTAGCTAACTTTAATAGATATATGAAGCTTAGACGTCAGGTTAAAAGATCTGTTAGGAATGCTAAGCGTAATTTTGAGATACTTGTAGCTGCGGACAGTAAACATAATCCGAAAAAGTTTTTTGACTAAGCCAATAATCGTAAGCCGATAAAAGATAACACAGGCCCTCTAGTGGACGCTAACGGCGCTTTGGCTTCCGACGCTCAGGCGATGGCGGGTATTTTTAACAATTTTTTTGCGACAGTTTTTACCGTAGAAGACGTAAATAATGTCCTCGATGTGGACGATATTGTTCCATTTAGTAGCGAAACTATTTTGAATGAAATAACTGTTTACGAGGGTGAGATTGCGCATTATATCGTTAAACTAAAAGATAGCAAGGCTCCAGGCTCTGACGCAATTCATCCTAGACATTTGAAAGATTTGAAAGAAGTTATCGTAAGCCCATTAACCAAAATTTTAGTAAGTCACTGGAATTGGGATTATTCCTGAAGACTTCAAATTAACTAATGTTACGCCCATTTTTAAAAATGACGAGCGCACAGAAGCTAGCAATTATAGGCCTATTAGCTTAACGTCAATTGTCGGTAAACTTTTGGAATCCGTAGTTAGAGATTGTATCGTCGATCACTTAGAAAGTTGCGATTTCATTAATAGTAGTCAGCAGGGGTTTCTACGCCATAAATCTTGTTTAACTAATTTGTTAGAGTTTTATAACGAAAAATTGCGCGAATACAAAAGGCATAGAGAGGCTGACGTTATTTATTTAGACTTTAAAAACGCGTTCGATACAATTCCGCATAGAAGATTAATTGCGAAGGTTAAAGCGCACGGTATATGCGGTCAGGTAGCTAACTGGTTAGAGGAATGGCTTCGTGCCTGGAAACAGAGGGTCGTTGTTAATGGTAGAGAATCGGGGTGGTTGGATGTAGATAGCAGTGTCCCTCAGGATTCAGTCAGTTCAGGCTAACCCTCAGGGTTAGACCTATTGCTATTCGTAATTTACATTAACAACATGATGTAGGCTTAACCAGTAACGTGTCAAAATTTGCGGACGATACTAAAATAGGTGGTAAAGTTCTTAACGTGGACGATAGACTCCAAGACGAAGTAAATAGGATTATGGAGTGGACGGATAAGTAGCAGATGCAATTTAACGTAGACAAATGTAAAGTTTTGCATATAGGTTCTCGTAACAACAGTTACACGTACACGATGGATGATAGACAGTTAGCGAGAGTTGACGAGGAAGTAGATTTAGGCGTACGCGTATCAAAGGATTTAAAGGTTAGGAACCAGTGTCTTGCGCAAAAGCTAATAGGATGTTAGGCTTCATAGCGCGTAATTTCGAATTTAAATCGAAGAATATTATATTTCCCCTTTACATGTTCCTAGTCAGGCCTCACTTAGAATATGCTGTTCAGTTTTGGTGCCCGTATTTACGTGAGGATATTGAGAGGTTGGAAAAAGTTCAGCGACGGGCCACGAAACTAATTCCGTCACTACGCAACAAGTCTTACGAATATAGGATTAAAGAGTTAGACTTGTATTCACTCGAAACTAAGAGATTAAGGGGGGAGCTTTTTGAAGTTTTCAAAATCGTTAATAAAATAGATAACGTAAATTTTGACATTGTTTATTTTCGATAATAGCAATACTCGTAATAACGGATTTAAATTACGTGGCAGACGTTTCATTACTAACAACGTTAAAAACGTTTTTACTTTTAAAGTAATTGATAAATGGAATAATCTTCTCGGGTCCGTCGTGAACTCTACCAGCGTTAATATGTTTAAAAAGCGTTTAGATAAGCATTTTACATGAAAATGTAAAGGTTTATTGGAAGACCATAGTCAATATGACAAATATTATTAATACAATGACAGTTCATACACTAAGGATACAAATAGATACAGTTGATTAGAAATAATACAGTAATGTCGGAATTAAATGGAGCTACAGACAGACGTTTTCGCACCAAGAATTCCATAGCTTAGACGGTGAACGGCAGGACTCATGGATAGCTTGGATAATCGCGTTAGTTGGTTTTTTAATTCTTTGCATCAGACTGTATTGAGCACGTCTTATTACCTCCGGAAAGCTCCGGACATCGCGGGTAGCAAACATTTGCGAAGCTGAGCATCTCGGGGGTAATTTATGTAAGAGTCTAAAAGACCTGTTGTACAGCAAATTTAGGGTTCTGCCAGAACCTTTTTTTATAATTCACCCAGAGTTGCTCTCCATAAACATTACTGCAGAAAGTACGAAAGAGTGTCTTTAGCTGCACTTGTACAAAACTGAAAATTCATTTTTCGCTTTAGCACAAAGACTTCGAGATTGTTTTCTTACATCCGAGTCATCACTCAGGGAGCTTTTAATAGTTTGACCCAAATACTTAAACTCTTGTACTTTCTCAATGACTTCACCTTTCATTTTAAACTTAATATCAGCTGGCTGATTACAGCTTTTAGGATGAAATTGCATAACCTTCAGTTTTTGTAACTTTAAAAAGAATATAATGTTTCTGCGAATACACTTCGCAGACTTTTAGTAGCAGATCCAGACCTTTAACAGCGGAACTTATAAACACCATATCATCGGCATAAACAAAGTTATTTATCTTTGTGTTATCTCTACAACATCCCACTGTTGCCTCATTAAGTGAAGCAATTAATCCGTCAATATACACATTAAACAACACAGGGGAGAGCAAGGAGCCTTGTCTCACCCGCAAGGGGAGCCAAAACATTCGGATAGTATATTGCTCCACCTAACGGTAAACGATTGGTGGGAATACCAAAATTTCAATAAATTTAATATGTACATCGGAACCTTCCTGCCTTCTAGTTTTTAAATAAAATATTTTGGTTCACTGTATCATATGCTTTACTTATATCTAGGAAACAGCTATAAATAGTGGAATTACTGTCAATGTATTTAGATATTATTTCCTTAAGTACATAGATACACAGGTCAGTTGAGTGGGACCTTTTAAAGCCAAACTGATTAGGAGATGTCCATAGGTAATCATTTAATCGGAGTAACAAGAGTTTTTCTAGTAGTTTCGAGAAGCAGGAAGCGACAGCAACAGGCCTATAATTATTGCTGGACAGAATGTCTCCATACTTGTTTTTGACCAGGGGCAAGATATATACCCTCATGAACTCTGCAGGGATATAGCTATAAGCAAGGATGGCTGATAGGAGCAATGATATATGCAGACATACTACGTCATTGGCAAATTTTAAGTGCTCATTCGATAGGTCATCTACCCCTGACGCCAAACCATTCTTTAACTCTTTAATTAACCCTTTTACTTCAGGAATTGCTATCAAAGTATTTTCCCTTATCCCTCCCACAGTCGATTCGCTGCAGTCTATCCTAAGATTATCCCAACTCACACTGTTAAGAATGTTAGAGTAGTGGTTTTTCCACAGCTTTGCAATTTCATCCTACTCCGACACCCCATCGATTGTCGGGAGGAAGGACACTTTTGACACCCGTTTTATTCTTAAGAAATTTCCAAAATTTGTTATTATCGTTATTTATGCGAGCTTCACAGGCTTTTGATGATCGAATAGACCAGGCGTCGGCAACCCCTGGCACGCGTACCAAACTTGGCACGCGAGGCATCTATCCTTGGCACGCGAAAAGATTTTTTTTTTTTTATAATTTTAAGATTAAAAAGAGAGGAGAAATACTACTCAAGACCATAAAATTATTTTTTTAAAATGGAATTGGCACGCAACACCAAAAAGGTTGCCGACGCCTGGAATAGACTCTTCTTCCTGTTTACATCGCCTTATGGCCGCCTTATACTGACCCCTACTTCTACACATGTCATGTATACTCGTCCTAATCTGGGTCTACCATGAAAGCACCACAAATCGTAGCCGTCTTTCGATTCCCTCTTCAGGGGGAAATAAAATCATTCCATCCAGGAATAATCTTAGTATGATAGTCGTAAGATTTAATCAGGAGGATTCCTACTTCTCTTAATTAACAGGGATCCTATCTTACTATAATACCTATCTAAAAGTTTTCAGTGAGAATCACTTGAGCAAGGATTACTACAGGCAAGATGCAAAATTTCTAAATTATTAGAGGTGACTTGTTTTTTCTTTGTATTCTATTCTCTGTTGCATACTAACATTGGACCAATCGACGCGATTATTCTCACCTATTGAGTTCTTGTTAAGTCGTGCTGTGCATAAATTGGTAAGGTTAATTAATATTTCTAATGGTCTATGATCAGAAAGAAGGAAATCATGCAGAATATGAACTCTAACAATTCGCTCCTTTAGATTATTACTAGTGAGACAATGATCAATCCACCTGGTGGTACCACTCATATCACTAACGTATGTAAAATTACCACTGATTACCTGTAATACATCTACATCACTTATACTTAAATTGGCCGACTCGCACATGCTACCCAATTCTACAAAGAATTCCGAGTTCACATGCGCGTTAAAGTCCTCCATTATTATACAGTGAGAATATTTGGGGTTATCTGAAAATGACTTAATTTTGTACAGCAAATCAATGTATTCATCTAGATTACTGCCGTTGTTGTATGGTAAATAGCAGTTTACAATTAATATGCAATCATTGTTCACTTGTAATTCAGTGCCTAACAACCTTACATTAATCGTTTGTTAAAAATTTTATATGCTGTGACAAATTTTTCCTTATTAAAAAAGCACCACCAAAAGGCCTACCGTACATTAATTCATCTGAGAAGTCTACTGCTGATGACGCATGGTACATATAGTCATCATGGATGGTAGAGAGGAATTTTAGCTCTTGCTTAGGTAGCCAGTGCTCTTGCAGGAGTATGAAATCTGAACTGTCACAGATTTTATGAACATCTACAGTTCAATTCCTCACTGACCTTACATTATATGAGACTATTTTCAACAAGTTATCCGCCATGACTGATAGAAAATTTATTATTACTATGATTATTATTATACACAGTACAAATTTCAGGCATTACCGTTAGGGCGCCTATTATTATTATTATTATTATTATTGTTATTATTATTTTGCCTATTAACGTCGTTTAAAATACTAAAACAATTAGCAACAGGAGCTCTGGGGGTAATGGTCAAGGTTTGAGTCTGTTGACGATTAATGCCAGCTTCTGACATGCCAGCGTGTGATATTCCAGCAATAAAATTCTATTAAAAAAAAATTAGACTAACACGAACTTAGATGTAGCTCGTAGCGTAAACTAACCCATTTTTTGTTATACTCTTCATAATTGTTTTTGTTCTTTTTTTATCCTCTCTTTACTTGCATGTCCGTTGTTTGCATGGTATGACAGTGTTTGAGTTAAGATTGTGTTTGCATGGTTTGTAAACGTTCTTATTTTGCTTCTTTTCATTTTTCACCCCTTTCCTATTCTCTTCGACTATTTTTCCGACTTGTCGGCAGTGGCCGGCGGAGGATGATGGTGCGTCTTTCTCTCTCTCTTTTTCTGAATGAATGTTATCCGACGAATGGTAGGTTTTGCTACTTACTTTTCCACTTATTCTCTTCTTTTAACCCCCTACTATCTTCTTTCCCCCAGGCTAACCTTAGAGTGGATCTTAGGGTATTTGTAGCCTCATTTTCTGTAGATCTGTAGATCTGATCAAACGCGAGGGACAGTCGCGTCCTGGCTTCATGTCCATCACAGCTCTGAAAGGCAAACTCCACAATACGTTCAACTACACGCCGTAGTCCATGTTCAACACCGCTGCTATACATGGTTTGCGGATCGACCCTGACTACGTACCAGATTTGAGTCACGGATGGGGTGGTGGTGGCGGTGCGCACCAGCTCGAATGCATGCCACTGTCTACAGAATGAAATGCTGCTGTGGAGGGTACGGACGGTATTGAACAGGAATAAGGGGACATAGTTTTATTTGTAGAAGGAACTATTGTGGGGGCTGTGTCGTAAGACGTAGAGGGCTGGGGCTCTATTACTGTGGGTGTAACAGCCGACGCACTCTTGGCGCGCTTTACACCTGACGTGGAAGGCGATTCAGCAACGTCTTCATGCACCCGCTTTCTCCTCGAATTGTCGCCTGGGGCTGCTACAGTTGTCGTTGCTGGGGTAATGGGGCAGTCTGTAGCCTCAACAACAACTACACCGTCATCGGTATCATCAACTTCATCTGCAATATCTATGAAGGGGACATGTTGCTGGAACAGTACCTCAGCCTCATTACCACTCACGGTTCTGAGGAAGAAGAAAAATAAGACTGTAGAATACAAGGAACATCATTTAAAATTTTCTTATATTTTGTAAATGCTCCATTTAAGAGTGTGACGTGTTAGAGACGGATTCTGTAGAAAAATTCAGGTTTACGAGCCCCTTCACATGCATTATATCTGGCCCTACAGGATGTGACAAAACCGTGTTAATGCTTAAAATCATTAAAGTTAAGGGGGAGATGTTCTCATATTTTGTGCAAAAAGTCATATGGTGCTATTCAACATACCAGCCAGTATTCAACGAGTACCAAGATGATATTTTGTTCCACAAAGGTGTATATGATGTTAATTCGTTAAAGGGAAATGAACACACGGTTATTGTAATTGATGACCTCATGCTAGAAATGGATAAAACGTTTGCCGAGACATTTACAGTGTTCTCACACCATCTTAGCATAAGCGTATTCTTCATCAATCAGAATCTATTTTTCAAAAATAGATATATACGCGATGTGTCGCTAAATACACAGTATCTAGTCTTGTTGGCACAACGTAGAGATGTGTCACAAACTGGGGTATTAGCCAATCAAATGTTCCCGAATCAGCGTATGGAGTTTTTGGAAGTTTATAAAGAAGCTACAAGCCAACGTTACGGATATTTGGTCTGTGTTCTTCACCCGCGAAACACGTTTAGGGTGCTTCTAAGAACGAATATATTCCCAAACGAAGCTGAAACATTGTATATCCCAGAATGACAAAGAGATTAAAGAAATACTGTGAATTAATAAAAATCTATCATTAGGAGCAGGATGCTTATACACTTCATAAGCCGTTGAGAAAAAAGGTTTAAAACGGCCAAGAAAACAGCAGCCTCGGTTGATTCTATTTGACAGGTGGATTTAACAGACATGCAGATATATATTCAATTTACAATGGAAGCTATCGCTACATCCTATTCATAATATATATATTCTCTAGATATTTGTGGCTCATTCCACTGAAAAATAAATCGCCTGAAACGTTAAAGCCACCAAAACGTTAATGTTGAAAGAAAACAGGATTCCTGGCTATTTTTGTACGGACATAGGGAAACAATTATAGGCCGATATTTTCGGAACATGTTGGCAGAGTTTAATATCAGTTATTACACTAGCAATTCCGTACATAAGAAATCTTTAGCTGAAAGAGTCCAGCGTACCATAAAAGTGCGCATGCATCGCTATTTCACACATAAAAACGCATACAGATATATAGACATTCTGGACTCGCGTGCTTCATCCTATAACCGTTCACACACCGAGCGATTGGTACAACACCTAGCGATATTTTAGAAAGAGGTTCGCAAACAGAACGTGGGGTGAAAAAAGATATTCGTAGAGCGCCACGACGCTCTGTATGTTTCAAAATCAATGATTACGTAAGGCTGTCGCGTTCGGGGAATAAATTCGCAAAGGGATTCGAGCAAGGTTCGACACGTGAGATTTTTAAATTTAGGTCTATGAGACCTAAAGACGAGGTGTTGTTGTATTACGTTGAAGATTTGAATGGGAAAGAAATTGCATGGGGCTTTTATGGCGAGGAGCTGCAGACAGTGTTATTTAATTTAGGAAAATATGTTTAAAATTGAAAAAATTTAGGAAGCAAAGGTTCAGGAAAGGTTAAAATGCACCTGATAAAATGGCTAGGGTACCAAGAGAGCTTCAACACCTATATAATAATGTTATAATGTTTCAGACCAACAAAGACCCTAGGATCCACTCATGGTTGGTCTACCTAACTGTGTTCGTAGTTGTGTATTGTGTATGTCCTCCATGGTGGCGGAGGGGACCTACAATTTTACGTGGGTTCCGAACCACAAGAAGATAAGAAATTTATGCAAAAAATGCCTGTACATCGGCAACGATCAATTTTAACAAAACTAAATAATTATCAATTTAAAACTAATTAATTATCGATTTAAAACTAAAAATAGAATCTCTGGATCCAGAGGATCAAGTCATAATAGACTACTATCTACAAATATGTTACACTCTATAACTATTTATAACCGACATGCAAATATATCAGATCCAAAGAATCCAGTCAATTTCATTACGGTATCCGTCAATACTAGTACCTTGCCAACGAAAAATAAGTCACGGTCCATATCGATTGCGGACCAAGTCAAAATTTACCACCATATACATTACAATACATATACTTAGGAGGAAAAGTGTAGGTGTGGCTGTAAAGACTGTACAGTAATGTAGAAATGTGTGTGCACCCATTTTGGGTCTCCCATTTCAAGGTGTTTGTGGGGCAAGTGAAGATCATGAGTTTTTCAATACCTCACAGTACTATGGGGGGCACCGCTCGGCAGAGGAATCTCTTTAAATGGGGTGTGTAAGGAGTAAGGACAGAGAGTATCCCCTAACCCAAGATGCTGCCTCCCTATATCCCACAACACTTGTGTTGAGCTGTGGGATCTATCACCACAAAGCCTTAATTTTCCTACCTTAAACTATACCCAATCTATCAACATGCGTCTAATCGATTTTTAAACATGTTTATAGACGTGCTACTAATTACTTCTACCGGCAAACTATTCCAGCTATTTACTATTCTATGCGTAAAAAAGTTTTTGGCAACTGCTGTCTCGAACCTTCTACTTGTCAACTTACACCCGTTATTTCTAGTCCTATTATATTGAGATATTTCGAAAAAGCTATCTCTATCTACGTTATCGAACCCATTCATAATTTTGAAAACCTGGATTAGATCACCCCTTAGCCTCCTAGTCTCGAGTGTAGTCAATTTTAACTCCTTAAGCCTATCCTCGTACGACTTTGACCTAAGCGACGGAATCATCTTAGTTGCTCGTCTTTGAACTCTTTCGATTTTGTCTATATCTTTGCGCATATGCGGATTCCAAAATTGGACCGTGTACTCCAAATGGGGTCTAACTAATGATTTATAAAGAGGAACTATAATATCGCGCGATTTGTACTCAAAATTTCGAGCTATAAAACCTAACACTTTGTTCGCCTTATTGACCGCTGCTGTACTTTGTTTCGCTACTTTTAAATCACCAGTGACTATAACTCCTAAATCTTTTTCCTGCTCTACGCTTGTTAAATCTTTCCCTGACATACTATACGCAAAATTACCGTTACGCGAACCTATATGCAAAATTTTGCACTTATCAACGTTAAATCTCATTTGCCATGTGACTGACCAATCAACGATTTTATTCAGATCTTCCTGGATTTTACCTCTATCTTCGTCATTAATCGCCCTACCACCCAGCTTCGTGTCATCCGCAAACTTTGAAACTGTACTGACTAGGCCGACATCTAAATCGTTAATATATATAAGAAAAAGCAAGGGGCCCAATACAGAACCCTGAGGAACGCCACTCGCTACATTAGCCCAACACGACTCCGCTCCATCAACGACCACCCTCTGTTTCCTACCTCGCAACCACTCTTCTAGCCAATTTATTACTACACCCCTGATTCCATGAGCCTTAGTTTTTTCAATGAGTCTTTTGTGCGGCACGGTGTCAAACGCTTTTTGAAAATCTAAATACACTACATCAACCGCCCGATGTCTATCGTAAACGTCAACCACGCTTTGGAAAAATTCTAAAAGATTAGTTAAGCAAGATTTGTTTCGCCTAAAACCGTGCTGCGTATTTCTAACTAGTTTATGCACTTCTAAGTGTTCGACTATACGATCCCTAATTATTGATTCCAGTAGCTTACCTACAACAGACGTTAAACTGATTGGCCTATAATTTCCCGCCGCACCTTTATCGCCTTTCTTAAAGATAGGTGTTACGTTTGCTAACTTGAAATTATCTGGTACGCACCCCTCAGAAATAGACGCATTAAAAATCTTTGTTAGCGGCACAACAATGCTATCTTTTAATTCTTTTAGTTGTATGGGATATATGGAATCCGGCCGGTGATTTACGCGTTTTCATTTTATCAATATAGCGCATTACCTCCCCTTCACTAACCACGATATTATCCAAAATATTACCATTATCAAAAGGTATTATGTCTATGACCGTAGGGATATTCGTTACATCTTCTATAGTAAAAACTGACGTAAAAAATTCGTTTAGCAAGGTAGCCATTTCCTTGTTTTCAGAAACTAGATCTCCGTTTACATTTTTCAAAGGCCCCAAGACACTTTTTACTGGATTTCTATTATTGACGTATTGAAAGAATCGCTTGGGGTTTTCTTTACCGTCACGAGCTATGGAGATTTCAAATTCGCGCTTGGACTTTTTTATTACACTTTTCGCTTCACGCCTTAGAGATATGTAGTTGTTTCGTAACCACAAATTGTCTTTATCGCACTTATGTAGCCTATAAGCCCTATCTCTACTCTTTATAATGTCTCTCTACTAGAAGTAAACCACAAGGGCTTGTTGTTTACTTTCGCACGCTTAATTTTGTACGGTACACATTCCTCATTTATAGTCCTAAATACCGTTTCGAACGATTCCCACATTAGTTTTGTTGAGTTCCCCATTACGTTTTCCCAATTGACGTGTGACAATTTATTTCGAAATTTACTAAAGTCTGCGTGCTGGAAGTTAGGAATTTTTCGAGTTAGTGGTTTCGAGTGACTTACTGAGAGGACAAACTCTACCATATTGTGATCGCTATTGCTTAACGGTTCTATTACTTGAAGATCAGTAATTAGCCTATCATCCGTAGTTATTACTAAATCTAAAATACTGTCCAACCTCGTAGGTTCCCCAACCTTTTGAATAAGAAAGCTATCCTCGAGAAAATTAACTAAACGATTACCTTCCGCGTCTCCCTGCATTGTATCGTAATTCACGTTGGCGCAATTAAAGTCACCCATAACTAAAGCCTGCTCACTACCGATTATTCTCTTTAGTTCACGATATAACGCTTCGTCCGTATCAGCTGTTTGATTAGGGGCCTATATATAACCGCAACAAGAAGTTTGAAATCGTTCAATTTAAGTTCTGCTATAGTCGAATCTATCGGTTCTGGAATTGTGTGCTTTACTTCTATAACGTTCGCAATATTATCTTTGATATACAACATAACACCGCCTCCTCGCCTACCTATTCTGTTTTAACAAAAAGTCTATAACCTTTAATTTGATACTCCCCTACAAAGTCACGTGTTTCAGTGCTAAGCCACGATTCATTATCGCAATTACATCATAGTCTTTACAAGCAATTAAAGAAAAAAATTCGTTTATTTTATTTCGTAGGCTACGAGCATTTAAGGATAGAACCTTCAAATTGTTTGTAACTGCGACACCTTCGCGAGCGCAGGGGAAATTTGTGGAATTTACGCTGGGACCGTTCGAGTTACGGCAGCCTGAAAAGAAGAGACAGTATTATGAAATAGTCTTCCTAAACGCGCAGCTCCAACGTCATTAAATGAAGTCCATCTTCGAGGAACAAGTCCCTGCCGTAGAAACTGTTCCAAAAATTCGCAAAATGCACTCCTTCCTGTTGGCAAAGAGACTTTAGGTTATTGTTTATAGGTCGCCTTGCTGTAGAAATCGTTACGTTGGATAATTCGAGGAAGTATACCTGTTAAAACAATCTTATTAGTTTTCTCCTTTAGTCGCTCTAATAAGTCCCTGTACCTAGCCAGCAGTTCTTCCGATCTAGAATTTAAACGTTATTAGTACCGACATGAATAACATACGTTGTGTCCTCGGCAGTACCGTCTGTAAAATGGTGAATGAATTAGTGAAGCTTAAATAGTATACAAAATGGCGCCTAATTACTTCTACGTCACACTCCCGTCCCCTTCTTTTCTGTCTGTACATCCTAACAACACCCTGGCCAACTTTGTTACAGAACTGCATGGGCCCATTGAATTGGGTCGTGAATCATATGAGGTTGGAATATGCGAATTTAAATTGGCCATCAAGTTTTTATGTATTGACAAGAAAGAACTCGTGTGTGAAAAGGCCAGAGTAACTCGGAACGATACCATACCATGCGCGCCGGGTCATTATGACACAGTCAAGGATATTATGAGAGGCTTAAATGAGAGTATGAAAAGTTCAAATCTTATGGCTGATTTGGTATACGAAATCGTAAACAAAGCTACCCCGGTACATACTTTGACTCTAAAGTCGAAGGCTAACAATAATATTAAAGAGAAAGCACTGTTCAAATTTATAACCGAGGGCAGGTATGGGGCAGTCTTCCAAAGAGATACTTTTCATGAGTCAAAACATGACATGTGCAGCTTATTGTATCAGCTAAAATTGGAGAAACTGAAACGATGGAGACCCTCCCCCGGACATGTGCTATATTTACAGCAATATCCTGGAAAATCAGTTTGTTGGGGATACCCAGGCACGGCTGCTGCGCATTGCCCACATTCACAATCATAGAGGAAAGTGCTTGAGCATTACATACGACAAGCATCATTATGTCAAAGTCGCAACTAACCTAATAACCAGTATATCAATATATATAAGAATGATGGAGGAGAAAAAGTTTCATTTCGGTCGCGGGAGCTTAACAGTGAAGCTTCACTTCCGTCGCACTGTGATAGAATGAACCGAAGGCTGTTCACAGTCTATCAAGGGGTGAGATACTAGCGCGGGAGTGGGATTGGGTCCATTTTCTCAACTATACTGCGTATGGCTAGCCCCTTGCTGAAGAGTGGTCCCAGATATCTCGGCCAGAAAGCCTTACAATCAGGTCTTAACACGGTAGAAGACATAATGGCTGGTGTTAAGCCTAAAGAAGCTATGAAAAAAAACTTAAAGGGTACACGGGACGAAATTGTCAAAGATACAAAGAGAAAAATTCACTGTACGGAGGAACAGGAAGAAGAAGAGGTTACCAACTCGTAAACGTTAAACGTTAAAGAAAATCAAAAAAGAAGTGTTCTAAGCGTATGAAACCTATGGTTGACCACTTTTTTAACTGATATAAGCTAAGGACATTGCTCTCATGAATCATAGTCTGATTCCTACTTATCGAGAGAGGTGTCTATTTATGACGCGCCATGGCACGTTTCCTCCATCCGTGTAGTTCACAATGTTGTAAATCGGAGCTGGCCCTCTTTGAAATGCCCCCGACACAAATATCTATAGAGCATAGCGGCTTTATTACAGTTAATCTGCAAAACACTATTAGCTCGCCAAGTGCTTCTTAGAGTTCGTGATCCCGAGATCAGGCCCTTACTTTTTTGACCCAAGCTGTGTGCACATGTACGCTAAACTACAAATATCACATTCAGATGGAACGGATTGCGAAAACGATTACATTGTATACCCAGAAACAAACTTTCTACACTCCATATTCAGTTAGTATGACGTGTATTTAGATTTATCTGCGAGTATAAACACACACATAAGCCCCCAGCAGAACGGAAACATCTCAGTCAGGTTAGAATTCGACAAGCCTCTAGTCGCACCTATTAGCGTAGTAGTTTACCTCGAATCGCAAGCACTAATCGAAGTTGACAGGTTTAGGGGTGTAGTCATAGACTTTTAAAAATGGACACGGTTACACTCCAGAGAGTGATGAAGAGTGACGGATTAACTGCGGCGCACTTATTTTCAATAGGGACGTTATCGATAGTAAAGGGATCCATTAGATATCCGTTTATTTTAAAAATAGGGAGCGAATATACTACTTTAATTCAGTGGGTGGACATCCATGGAATGATGCTATTATTGTAAAATTTCTCGAATTACTGCAAATTCGGCAAATAGTGTGGAATCCTTACAGGTTCCAGAGTTATTACAGCAATGTCTGTGGCGTGTACTGTTTGTGTTTTCTCATGCATATGGCTTGCAGGAACGAATTTGCAAATTTTTTTTAATTATTCGACTTGTGTAACTGTAAAGCTAATGATGAATTGGTGTGCAGCCAGATAAAAAATTGGTTCTTGTTTGTAGGCACTCGATGTGTTGTGTGAAGTTTTATGTGTATATACTGTATATACACACTGACATCACCTAGTTACACGCGTTCATTAGTTGTGGGACTATTTACCGAACTTTTTGATCACACCTTGTATATATAAGATCTACTAAGTCCCTTTTCAACCGGTAGTTAAAAGAACACATTCATTTTCACCTGTTGTCTCAATTGTTTAAGGTTCAAAATTAAGTATCAAACGCGATGCAAGAGAGCAATTCCCTACTACACCAAGCGGTCATGTGTGGCGGAGCGCGACTGTTAATTTTTATAGAAAACAAAATAATACATTTTTACATTAAATTGTCTTCGCATCCACGTTACTTTACGTGAGACGAGAAGGAAAGGAAGTAGGTATATGGTAGGTACATCGAAATGCGTCGGTTTGACCTATATAGCAGCGAGGGAATGCCCATGATGTCTCACTCGGCTTCTCCTTACATTCGTTCTTTGATTTAAAATAAATAGAGTGATGTGATGTTTTATTTAATTCTTTTGGTTGTATATATAAACGTTATTATTATTTAATTATACCAAATGGCCGGTTAGGCCTTCTAAGTCAACTGGTGGGTTAAGCCAACTGGTGGGTTAAGCCAACTGGCGGATAAGCCCGCTGACTGATTATGCCAACTGGCGGAGAGCCTGAATATATGTTTAATTAAATAAATAGCGCAATGTGGCAACTCAGCCAGATAAGCCAGCTGGCTTGTTAAGCCAAAATATATGCTTTAATTAAATAAATAGCGCAATCTGGCAACTCAGCCAGATAAGCCAACTGGCTGATTAAGCCATCTGGCTGATTAGGAACATGTTAAGACAACAGCCGCTCGGCTGAAGTCTTTATATGCGCTTGACTCCTGCCAGGCGAACACCTCTCCTCCTCTCCTTCTCTCTCTTTCTCTTGGAAGATAACTCCGCCTTCAAGTTGCATAACCCCTTGTTGCTTTTGCAACATTCCCCTCCCCCTTTGTTGCATAACATCTTGCAGCATTCCATTCTCCCCCTTGGTTGCATAATATCTTGCAACATTCCCCCTTGCTGCATAACATCTTGCAACATCCCCCTCCCCTTTGTTGCATAGATTCTGCAATATTTACTGTGCAACATTGATCGACATTTGGAATTACATTGCACTCTCTCCTTTTGCGCCCACATTACTGAGGCATTTCCTATATTTTATAAATCTTATGATGTATTTTATAACCAAAATGAAAATAAAATTTTATTACCAAAGTTTCACCGCCTTTATGGACTCCCAGAATTCAAAACTGTAGCGATGTTCACCAACAAAATTTGTTGAACATAAACAATCCTCATTAAATCATTAATTTTGAATATAATAATCTGAAAATTAGATTACATATATAATGTTTACATAGTTTTGCTTTGAATGAGTTCATTATGATTGGTTAATAAATGATGATTTCAAAGCTGTTTTTAGAGTGAACCTTTTTTTTTTGGCAGACGGTGTATATATACAGTATATATCCAACTTTAATGAGCTACAGAATTAGCATGCATATATTTTAAGTAAGTTACAGAACATCAGCCCGTCCTTAAGCATTGCACACATTACACTGGTAGACAAAATCGAACTTTTTTCTCTCATCAAAAATGCGTACACACTTTTCTGAAGCAGTTTTGTACGCTGATTCCAAGTCTGTTTTTGGTTTTCCTCTAGCACATATAGTTATCGAAATATGACTGGTGTAATGACTGGTGACAAATTTATTCATGAAAAGAAATGTACACCAACCTAAAAATGTTGCGAGTACGATTTTCTTTTGTAAACCTTGTCCGGATCGTCGCTGTACAACATCAAGCAGTAGTCTGCCAGCATACTTTTGTTCCAGAAACCTTGGTAGCGATTTTCCATTGACTGGATGTCTTGATGGAAGCGTTCTCCCTGTTCGCCACTCACCGCGCCAAGATTTTAGGGGAAGGATTCTAGATGCAAATGTAAAAAATGTATTTTCAAGGACATGCGACAGCCCATTTCTTGATACGTATCGAGCAATTTCTGAACTCCATCTTCGTATGCGGGAGACTTGTGGTTACGCAAGAAGTTTCCACAAATCCATTTGAAAGCCTGCCATGCTTTTAGTTCTAAGGCATTGAGGCTTTCTTCAAAGCCTTCATCCTGCAGAGAACCTCCCTGATTTTGGGCCCCACAAAGATTCCCTTCTTCACTTTCGCTGCACTGATATTTGAAAATTTCTGAACAAGGTATCGAAACCCTCTCGAATTCGCCTTACCCATCGCTTTCACAAAATTTTTCATTAAGCCGAGCTTAATGTGGAGATGTGGCAGGAAAATCATCTTTGTATCAACTAAAGGAACACACTGGACACTGCCCATTCATTAAACCGAGCTTTAATGTGGAGAGGTGGCCCTTTCTGGCTTTTTTGATGCTTGTCACGTCTGATGTAATGATCCGCTGGTAGCACGGCTATTCCATAGGCATAGGAAACAACAGTATTTCGTGAACCCTCCTTGCATGCCCATTAACATACCAATGACTTTAAGATCACCACAGATATTCCATTGAAGTATGCTGTACTGGACTGCTCCGAGTAGTATATTCATGTTATCGTACGTCTCATTTAGATGAACGGAATGGGCGATCGGGATGGACGGCTTTAATTTCACGTTATGCAGGAAAACCGCTTTCAAGCTTCGCTGTGAAGAATCAATGAAGAGGCGCCACTCAGATGGTGTGTGTACCTGTGACAAGTTCGCGAAAAGTCCATTGTCGCCAAATAATGGTTTCGTTTTCGATAGTGACACAATCGGACGTTCTTCTCAAGTAAGTATTTCTGCTTGAATCTCGAGGAGAGAAGTTCTGATTTCTCTTTGGAGAGGGCTAGGTCTCTAATGAGGTCACTCAACTCGTCTTGGGTAAGTATCTCCGGCTCTGATTACTGTATATACAGTATATAATTCCAATTGCTGAGTACTCCCAATGTGTGTGGGATTTTATAGATTTTTATTGAAGCTGAAAACATGAATTGATAAGTTATGTTTTAGCTTTAAGGCAGATCATGTCTTCCGTTTATGACGATGTTTATAGGGTGAAAAAATAAATATTAATGTCATAGAACATTTATATTGTTTATGATTTTAAATTAAAGAACGAATGTAAGGAGAAGGCAAGTGAGACATCATGGGCAATCCCTCACTGCTATATAGGTCAAACCGACGCATTCCGATGTACCTACCATATACCTGCTTCCTTTCCTTCTCGTCTCACGTAAAGTAACGTGGATGCGAAGACAATTTAATGTAAAAATGTATTTACTCTGTTTTCTATAAAAATTAACAGTCGCTCTCCGCCACACATGACCGCTTGGTGTAGGATGGAATTGCTTTCTTGCATCGCGTTTGATACTCAATTTTAAACCTTAAACAACTGAGACTGAACAGGTGAAATGAATGTGTTCTTTTAAGTACCGGTTGAAAAAGGACTTAGTAGATCTTATATATACGAGGTGTGATCGAAAAGTTCTGTAAATAGTCCCGCAACTAATGAACGCGTGTCACTAGGTGATGTCAGTGTGTATGGTTATTGGGTTTAGTTTGAGGTTTGGTACCACTCGCCGATTTTTCTCTTTGCGTCTTTGATAATTTCGTTCGTAATATTGCCTTTGATCGCGCTGAGAGACACTAACTGAGGCGCATTGTGGCGGTATGGCGGGAGGGACCAGCGAATGTAAACATCTACAAGTCGCGGTTAACTCCATGCCACGATCACGGATAAGTGCATGATGGTAACAATTATTAGGTCATGTTAACTCAATTGAACACAGTGAATCACGGTTAACTGCATGAATAAAATGTGTGTGTGTGCCACGATGCGTTTCCGCGTGTCGTTCTTTCTTCACACGAAGGTCGCACTGGTGGTCCCTGCCTCTAGGATTGGCTTGGTGAAGGAGTGAGCAGCTCTCTTGCGCTCTCCACCGCACATAGCCATGTACACCCAGCTTATCTGGTCTAATATGCAGTCTGTTTAATTTTGTCATTTCTACCATATCTCAAGAGTTAAAATTTCTCGGTGTTAAATGCCATATTGTTGTCTTCTGACCATTTGTTAGTGTCCCCCTCTGCTCGGACTCTCTTCACACGGAGATCACGCTCTCTTGCGCTCTCCACCACACATGACCACTTGGTGCAGGAGCTAGTTGCTCTCTCGCGCTCTCCACCGCACATAGTCATGTACACCCGGCTCATCTGGCCTAATATGCAGTCTAATTTCTTCATTTCTACCATATCTCAAGAGTTGAAATTTCTCGGTGTTAAATGCCATATTGTTGTCTTCTGACCATTTGTTAGTGTCCCCCCTCTGCTTGGACTCTCTTTACACAGAGGTCACGCTGGTGGTCCCGCCTCTAGACCCGGCTTGGTGGGGGAGCGAGTTGCTCTCTTGCGCTCTCCGCTACACATGACCGCTTGGTGGAGGAGCGAGTTGCTCTCTCGCGCTCTCCAACGCACATAATCATGTACGCCCGGCTCATGTGGCCTAATATGCAGTCTAATTTCTTCATTTCTACCATATCTCAAGAGTTGAAATTTCTCGCTGTTAAATGCCATATTGTTGTCTTCTGACCATTTGTTAGTGCACCGCCTCTGCTCGGCCTCTCTTCACACGGAGGTCACGCTGGTGATCCCCGCCTTTAGACCTGTCTTGGTGGAGGAACGAGTTGCTCTCTTGCGCTCTCTGCCACACATGACCGTTTGGTGGAGGAGGGAAATGCTCTCTTGCAACGCGTTTGACACTCAATTTTGAACCTTAAACAAATGAGACTGTACAGGTGAAAATGAATGTATTCTTTTAACTACCGGATGAAAAAGGACTTAGTAGATCATGTTAACTCAATTGAAGACAGTGAAGTAGAGCATTTCATAATTCTTTATTGTTGGATAGATCCCAATCTTCTACGTTTTTAAATGTTTTTGACAATACGCAGAATTAGACGGAGTGTGAATAAAAATGTGTTTAGCTCGTGAAAGCGAATTTCTGATTGGGCGGTAGATAAATGGATGTCCTAGATATCCTGGTGCTTAAGATGCTGGGTGTTGATCGTAGGTTGAGAGGACGAATTTGGACGATGACATTGTTGTCTTCTGACCATTTTGTTAGTGTCCCTCTTGTAGTAATACCTAATTAAGAATTAAATGTTTGTTTATAAGAATTTAATAATGTTTAATTAAATGTTTTGTTAATAAGAGTGTAGTAATGTCAAATTAAGAATTAAATGTTTGTTTATAAGAATTTAATAATGTTCAATTAAGTTTTATTAAATAAAAAATTAAAAATGGTTGTATTAAAAATATAGAAATACGAGTTGGCAACGCCTGAACATGGGCTAGAGGCTCGGTAAAAATACCCCCAGTCATCGGACGGTCTTGGGCATAGTAAGGTGTATTTGTGTGTGACGATGTAATTGTAAATTTAGAATAGTATTTCGTGTCTCTCTCCAACAAAAATGTTGACGTTAATTTCTCCCACACATTACCCAGTTTATCTAAAAGTGTTTTCGGTATAAATAAAGTTAGTAAAGTATTAATCGAGTGTATAATTAATCCCCCCGTCCCCCATGCCTGGTTCAAATTATAATGGCCTCCAGCGAAGCACAGCGAAGCGAGTGTAAAGAGAACGATAAATGAAAGATAGAGAGAAAATGAATATAAAGTAGAGTAAATAATGAATTATAATAATGAAGGAATGGGACCTTAAAGAAATTAAACAGACATTTTGGTGGCTACGCGGTGTTCCTTTATGTAAATATAAGGGCCTTCCCACGTCGCCTTATATTTCGGTCAAAATTGTTGCTACCCGTATTATAGCATTAATAACTATTCTGTTTCGAGTATTTAAATAGTAAAATGCATTGTGTTAACTCATTTGCAAGAAAATTTCGATTCTTATTCCTTAACAAATCGTTTTTCAAGATGGCGCCCATCATTTTCAAAATTTCTTCTCATAGCGAGCATTTTCGTAATTTTCGCGGTCAAAAATTAGAGTCGAAATTCGAGAGTTGTTTGTTTCCTTTTCCTTCACGTTAATTCCTTCCTCAGTCCGTTTTCTTTAGATTTCGTTTCGTTCCGTCGGAGAGAGGGAGACGAAATTAAAACCAAAAAAGGAAATTGGTATTGGTCGTCCGATGTCTCGTTTCCTTTTTCTTTCCTTCGACTTTTGTTACTCCTGTCAAAAGCCTATCTATTTTGTGTTTAAATTTTTTTGTGTTTACATTTTCTGGATTAGTAATAATTGTGATGATAATAATAATAATAATAATGATGATTGGTAAATAAATTTTACACTTACTTATATGGATTAAATTATTTTAGTTGTTTAAATAGATTGTGAGATGCATTTTTATACGGTAAGGTTTAAAATGTTTGAGCGTATGGTGACACATTTTTAGGTAATAAAATATATATATATATATATATATATATATATATATATATATATATATATATATATACACAGTAGAGCATTCTAAGAGATTCAATAAAGAAGTAGCAAAATTTTCCAAAATCTAGTCGAGTTAAGATTATTTTTTGACTGGATGTAAATAATGGATTTACAGGCATCGCATTGTAGTTTTAGTTCGCTTTATAATTTTAAGTTAATTTTAAAGTTTAAAGTCGAAAAATAATCGTTAAAGACAAATTTATACTGGGTCAAATTCGGACTTTAAGCTTATTATGCTTGCCATATATAAATTGTGAGACTTCAGAATAAGCAAAATTTGTTATAAAAAGATAAAAATTTGTTTAATTGAAATAGAGAAATTGTTTTCGTAAATGCTTTTGATAAATTAATTTGTTTTTTTACTTTTTATATATATAATCATCAATTTTTTTTATTTTTATAGGTGGGCTGATTGTTGTTGTTTATTTTTTCTTTCTTTCATTTTCAGGACAATTCCGAGTGATATTTGGTATGGTTAGGCTGTTTAAAAATTTTGTTTATTCTGAAATTAGATTTTATTGTGTTAAGGAGTGTTTTAACATTTTATTTTAGACAAAGTTCAGATTCAGCGTTAAACTGTAGGTCTAAGGTGGAGTGACACGCTTGACCTTCGCCGGAGTGAACAATCAGGGGGGATGCTAAACAAAGGTTGCCGATAAAGTAGAACTTTTTTAATGCATGAAGGATGGGCTAGGGGTAATGATGTAGTAAGTTTTAGGAGATGTTGGATAGTTTTTATATGAAGTTTAACACTGATAAAATTCAACTGTTACGGTACGGAAAAGGGGAGGATATAAAATTCCATGAAATAGAAAAGAAGATCCCCGATAATCCGGGTGTACCTGTGAGATGGAGAGTAAAAGGAGTCAATCACTACTTCACCAGGTCAACTAGATCTATTGTAATAGTATTCCCCGTTAAACTGTAGGTCTAGGACGGGGATGAAAAGCTTCACCTTTGACGGAATGAACAATTTGGATCGGTCCAGGTTTGCATATTATTATTTTTTTATTATATATATACTCCTCGTTCGTAATTCTTAGGCTATTATTATTTTTGACTGCATATATTCCTTCGCTTGTACAGGAATGTATATTTATTTTCAATATATTTCGTGAAATTGGATCCAATAATTTGTCTAAATAAAAAGAGTGATGTGATGGTGTTTTATTTAATTCTTCTGGATATGTATATACAAACGTCATTATTATTATTTAATTATACCAAATGGCTGGTTAGGCCTTCTAAGTCAACTGGCGGGTTATGCCAACTGGCGGTTTAAGCCAGCTGAAGGGGACAAACGCACACAAATGCACGTACACCTCCGACTAGGATTATGCCAATCCAAAAATTCGTCTAAATAAACAGAGTGATATGGTGGTGTTTTATTTAATTCTTTTGGTTGTGTATATAAGCGTTATTATTATTATTATTTAATTATACGAAATGGTTGGTTAGGCCTTCTAAGTCAACTGGCCGGTTAAGCCAGCTGACGGATTATGCCAATCTAATAATTCTTCTAAATAAACAGAGTGATGTGATGTTCTTTTATATAATTATTTTGGTTGTATATATAAACTTTATTATTATTTAATTATACCAAATGGCCGGTTAGGCCTTCTAAGTCAACTGGCGGGTTAAGCCAACTGGCGGATTAAGCTCGCTGACGGATATTGCCAACTGGCGGAGAGCCTGAATATATGCTTTAATTAAATAAATAGCGCAATCTGGCAACTCAGCCAGATAAGCCAACTGGCTGGTTAAGCTAGAATATAGGTTTTAATTAAATAAATAGCGCAAACTGGCAACTCAGCCAGATAAGCCAACTGGCTGATTAGAAACATATTAAGACGAGGACGCTCGGCTGAAGTCTCAATATGCGCTTGGCTCCTGCCAGGCGAACACTCTCTTCCTCTCTCTCCTTCTCTTCTCTCTTTCTCTTGGGGGATAACTCCGCCTCCTAGTTGCATAAACCCTTGTTGCTCTTGCAACATTCCCCTCTCCACCTTTGTTGCATAACATCTTGCAACATTCCCCTCCTCCTTTGATGCATAGCATCTTGCAACATTCATCCTCCCCTTTTGTTGCATAACAGCTTGCAACATTCCCACTTTGTTGCATAATTTAGGCAACATTTGCAATGCACTCTCTCCTTTTGCGCCCATACCACTTGCCTCCATTAAAAATCCATGAAAATAAAAAAAGGATTTTGAATTTCGAGACAGAACTTAAATCCTAAGTTTACAAAAGATATCAAATTAATATTTTACTCTTTTGGAATTCCTATTAAAAGAAATTGTTCAATGTTTCCCTTCTGTTTCAAAAATTTTCTTCAATCTTGGACGAAATTCATCAATGGTTCAATCGAGCTACTCCTGTGGTATCTCTTCCCACTTCTCCACAAGAAGCTGACGCAAGTGATCAACATTTCTCACCCTGCTCCTGTAAAGTCTCTGTGCCAAATTTTCCCAGATTCCATAGTCAACAGGGTTCAATCAGGACTGTTACGTGGCCAATTTTGGGGTTTTAATTAATTCTGGGACATTATTTTTTAAGTATTCTATAGTTGCTATTGCTGTATGGGACGTTGCTCCGTCTTGCTAAAAAAAGATAATAACCACCGTTGGCCAGATTTTGCATTTCGGGAAGCATGTTTCACAGCACAGTATTTCGATAGTACTCGGCATTGACTTTTACACCAGGCTCAATAAAATGACTGGATGTTTATCCTAACTTTGATATGCCAACTGACACCATGACACTAGCTGAGAAATGACTTCTGGTTGCAAAAATCTGCTATCAGGTATCTCATTCTTACATTGGACGTGCGAGTAAACTCTGTCATTTTGACTATTCCGAGGTGGCTCCACAGTGAATCTCTTTTCATCTTTTCATCAGTGAAATAAGCCTTTGAAAGTTTATTACATGTTACTCGCTGTAAGATTTGTTTTGATCTTTTTACTCGTTTCTGCTCATCAGTTTGAATAATCTTTTGCCCGTGCACTCTTTTGAAAGGTTATAGTTGAAGATCTTGTTTAATTATGCGTCTCACACTAGTTTCTGATAATTGTAATTATTTTGATATGCGAGCTGGTGTCATATGGGTTCCTGGCTGGTTTTCCTGACTTAATATACGTTCTTCGACGTTGTCAATATTGTCTTGTATGCGAACAGTTTTTAGTCACCCACTTCCCTCTCTTCTTTTGATATCCCCAGTCTCGTCAATTTTCTTTAGAAGCTTTCCCAAACCACCGAGAGTCCACCCTTTGTTGGGGAATTCGGAGAGTAGTTTCGTTTGTCCATATCCCTTTTCTAGTCTTTAATGCATAATTATAATCTTGTCTTCCTCTGAAAATGGCATATTCACTATATTTTATAATCCTGCAAAAAAAAATTGTATATTAGAATTTACAAAGTGAAAATGGAAATAAAGGATTCTTGATTAGTTTATCGAGCATCAGTTGTAGTATTATTAGAGAAATATTTAATAAATCGTTATTTCTGATAGCTTCAAACTGAAATTTGGTTTAGAAGTAGATGTTTTATGAATCTTTTACGTGTATAAGTTTCATACTGATTGTTTGAAAAATGTTGGTTCCATGGATGTTTTTAGAGTGAAGTTTTTTTGGCAGGCGGTATATACAGTATATATATATATAATTGTATAAAACGAAATTATTGTCACTCCTATTTGTATATGTGCGAGAGACATGAAAGGCAATATTACGTAAAAATGATGTGAAAATAATAAAAGAAATTATGTATTAATTTATAAATATACCGAAAATGTTCCCCATAGTTTATTATTTAATAAAATTTTGAAAATATTTGGTTTATTCTTGCCCGACACACACACACACACACACACACACACACACACACACACAGAAAAAAATAAAAACTTACATCGTTTCTTCGATTAACACATTCTGTGTTTCGGGGCGCCCCTTCATCTAAATTCTAACACAAACGGATCGTTCCTAAGAGGAAAAAAAAATATTACAGCAAGCCACGCTTTATTATTATTATTATTATTATTATATTATTATTATTATTATTATTATTTTCACAGGATAAAGAGAGATAATTATTTTAAAATAAAATCTCGTCAGATTTTTTAAATAAAAATAGAAAAAATTAAAACTAACGTGACAATCATTTCAAAAGAGCTTTTTATGTGAGAGGAATTAATTAGTTACATGATGTGTACCCGTAAACAATAAGCTGCTTACATGCTACAGACGATGCTGCTCGAATCGTTTGTGCTTCTCGGCCGAGCGCCAGTCTCGGGTTCAGGGCCTTGTGTTGCCAATTCCTGCAGAGACTGGCTCGAAAATAGTCATTGTCCACACGCCCCATCAAATGAACACATGCATCAGCTCTGTAAAATAATAAAGTATACCTAGAGAATGGTTTATATATGCATGTATACTTATATATATATATATATATATATATATATATATATATATATATATATATATATATATATATACACATACATCGTGTAAATATATATAACTGAAATAAATGCATGAATCTCTGTTCTGAATGTATATGGATATAAATAGCAGTACTCACATTGTGTCACCGTAGAGGTATACGGCGGTGAAGCATATTCCGACAGGCAGTTGTGTATGGAAGAATCGGCCCTTGAGACAAAATAATAATAAGATAAAATTGGGCACAATCACAAAAAGGCACATAATCACAAAATCACAAAATCAGTAATCACAAAACTTCACAAAACACACTTCGACACAAATGTTAATACAGAAGAATTAACTTCTATATATTTCACTTGGAATCCTGTCTGTTCTTTCAAACAAAAACGGAAAAACGGTAAACCAAATTTAAAGCAAAAACCAATTTTTTCTTAATATACAAATATATCTTTAGAGCACTATTGAATAAGACTAATTCTTTATATTTAAAACAGAGAATATACGAAGTAGAATTACTTACAACTTGATGTTGGAGTGATCGTCAGACTGCATTCTTGGTTATAAGTTTGTACGCAATAGCTGAAATGCTTTTCCAACATTAAAATGTTTCAAATATGTCGCTTCTACTCTTTTTATAGGACATGGAAAAGACCCTCCTAGAATGGGGACATACTGAAGAAAAGACTTCCCCCCGCACTTTCAGAAGTGCGGGGGAATCCGGGGGAAATCCGCACTTCCGGCGAGAAGTGCGGGATCTCCAATGAAGATCATTCATTGGCTGAACGAGCTTTAGTGGGCGTACTCTAAACGAATTTTAGTGGGCGGTCCTTAATTTTATATCAAGCCGTGAGAGAAAGAGAAAGCATTTTATGTTAATTGACGCGTAAAAAGATGTTGGTTGGTATCACGGGTACCCAGGGATTTGTTTCCGCCCGAATTGTTAAGTCTGCATAACCTAAAACTGTGGTATTCGGTTATATCAGAGATGTTGGCTTGAGCTAGGCTGTTCAGTTTAACATAATAATTTACTTAAAGTAAATGGATATCGTAAGCAGTAACCTTGTTAGAACACTATATACATATATAGTATATATATATCAGAAGAATGACTTTTATATGAAAATGAAAAAGTTTATTGGCCGCCCATATTCCATATGTCAGATATTTATAATAATAATAATTTGGCGTATGATAGCATCTTTAATGCATACTCCTCTTTAAGAATTAAATTTAATAATTTTTTATCTAAATTTTTTTTAGCATAATCCTGCAGTACCATCCTTTCGACACATTCCTCTTCTGTCCACCTCTCTAATGCAAGGGTTAATCAGTATTTTCAATCTCTCATCTACTCTAATTGTCAACTCTGGAACAATCTTCCTCAATCCGTCTTTCCCTGTCTATGACCTCCAATCTTTCAAATGCAGAGTGTCTAGGCATCTAACTCCTTGAACCTTGATTTTTAGCCGTTCTTCCTGTATGGGCGAGGCATTTTGCAAGCACTCGCCCTTGGCCCCTCCTTCTATCATAAAAACTCCTGCAAGTTTTTTGTCTTTCAACTATTCTAGCAGTAGTAGAAAACTGAATAGAAAAGTATAAGATAAATGTGTAGATAATAAAAATGTTACCCTTATCCGCAAAATCCGCTGTACATAAAGAATGGATTTTTTAGCACAGACATATATAAATCACAATTGGGTATGAAACATAGAAAATATTGTTATACACTTCAGTCACAGGTATTACATGGTGAAGGAAAAATATGAATATATTTTGGTAAATTAATTATTTTTGCAGCACTATTTCTTGGATATCTTGTATCTTCAACAGTAAGATTTAATATGATCCTAAAATCTGGTTTAAAATTATTTAAAAATAGTACAGTAATGTCGAAGTTAAATGGAGCTACAAACAGACGTTTTCACCTTGGTAGAACACTCTATATATATATATATATATATATATACACACGGAAGACTCAAGTTTATATGATAATGAAAAAGTTTATTGGGCAAGAGGCGTAGTGTCCCTGAGGCAGGGTGGGGCAGTTGCCATAGGGCGCAGCCCTCATGGGGGCGCCAAATTGATGGGTAAAACAGCAGTCATTTTTAGTCTCTGTCTTTGAATTGTTCTGATATAATCATTTACATTTCAAAATGACTGTAATTGTAATTGTAAATGTCGCTCAAAACGAGAACACCTTGCCTCCTACGTTTGGCAGGGTTGTACTAATATTTGTGCCGAATTTCACTCATATAGCTGTATGTTGTCGCACAAGACACCAGTTTGATTCAAATTGTGGACGTAGAAGTAGCGAGGTAAATCTTATTTATTTTATTGTATAAATCATGCAATATACTTTTAAATTTATATTTATCTATTTGATTTGTATCATTTGCATTGTTTGGCATTGATTTTTTCGAAATTATCTTGAAAGGAAACGAAAATATTACCCTAAAAATTTCATGTCCATTGTAATTTTACCACGCCAAACTACTGTTTATAGTGATGTTCAGTAACTGTGGATAATGGAGGTCAGGTATGGATTAGGAAAAAGTGTTTGTTTACGATTCGGTTTACCAAGACCGGGTGTTGTGAAGTGGCATGTTTTCTGTAATGGACGCCGAGGACATTCACCGTACAGACACATTTGACTGTTTACGGTATATACCCACCATAAACAACTCATTTAGAAAATTTATCATAATTAGATTAATGTGAACCTTTTGTTTTTCCAGGATTCATACTTTATGGGCAAGGTAGCTTTCTAGTGGCTTTTTCTATTCATGCCAAGAGAATTGCAATAAACCCATTATTTTTATTTTATTTTATTTTTCCAACTAGTAGTACGTTACCTCCTCACATCACCATATATATATATATATATATATATATATATATATATATATATATATATATACACAGTGATGAGCTGTCAAAATCTTAACAACCGGTTCCCTATGTAAAAAGTTCTGATTTAAAGGATGTGCCACAGTATGTAGTTTTTGTACCTTTCTCCATAGGAAGTGGCAATGCATTGTGTCGTTAGGAGTTGTACTCGTACTTAATAAAAAAAATTAAATTTAGAATAAATTTGAAAAGAAGAAAATATGAAGAATATTTAAGCATATTAGTTATTACTAATTAGGTAGTAATTACAAAATAGCTTCAAGATTATTATTTTGTACACCGTTTTATAAGATTATTCGTTTTTAAGATTATTTTATAACAATATTTGTTTTCGTAAAATTTTTAACAACCGGTTCTAAAATGCTTCAAACTTTTAACAACCGGTTCGCGCGAACCGGTGCGAACCGGCTGCAGCTCACCACTGTATATATATATATATATATATATATATATATATATATATATATATATATATATGTGTGTTTATTTTTTGTTGTTTAGCTTATAATAGAATAATTAATTAGAAAATTTTGCTTGCACAGGCGACATCATCGACATGTCTGGAAAGAAACTAAGTGGTGCTCAAAACAGGAAACGAAAAGCTAAAGAAGAACAAGAAGCGATTAAGTTTAGAAAATTTCTGAAATGTTACCCTAAGCGAGAGAAGAATGAAGAACAAGCAGAACACAGTGATGAACCGCTTCCTGTGGTGATGTCTGAGGAAGAACAACTGCTTGAGACAGGTACTAGGACGGAAGATGGTAAAACAAAATCAAGAGAATGATAAAGACGACGACTATGACAAGAATGTTCAAGGAGAAACGAGTTCGTTTGTTGAAATCGAGGATGATGTCATATATACATCTTCGGTTCCACCAGTTCTCAAATTCTGTGATGTTGGCCAGTTAGAATTTGACCAACATCACAGGTGCCTAGAATTTCCCAGCAGCTTCGTACAGAGATGATCATGCGTGGATCTGCATCATTTCAGAACCAAGATAGCCCATTTTCAAGAGAACACAGACGTTCAATGTCAAAGTCGTAGTTCAAGCGACGACTTGCTAATGGACAAGGAGGTGAAGTAAATCGGACCTGACTAGTCTACTCGCCCTGGAATGAAGCAGCTTATTGTTTTTGCTGCCTGCTATTTTCAGAGTGGGTTCTAATGTCCATTCATCTTTTAAAAAACCAGAAGGTTTCAGCCAGTGAAAAAATAATAATAGAATAACTGCCCATGAGGACAGTATCTGTCACCGCAAAGCATTCTGTATTTGGAAGGAAGCTGAGTATAGGATCTACCAAGAAAAAGGAATAGTACTGGAATCTGGCATATTAGCGGAACGAGATCGGTGGCGTAAGGTCCTGCATCGAGTGCTGAGCTGCATATAGTTTCTATCTTCATAGAATTTGCATTTCGTAGCCATAAGGAAAGCCTAAGTCTTATCATACTGGTCACAACGAAGGGAAATTTTTATCTCTTCTCAAACTCATAGCGCAATACGATCCTGTACTGCATAACCACATTGAGTATGCCCAAGAGAATCCAAAATCAGTGTCATACTTATCCACACAAATCCAGAATGAATTCATCAGCCTTCTTGTTTCTGAAGTGAAGAATAAATTGCTGAATGCCACCAAGAGAAGCAAGTATTATGGAATATGCTTGACACAACTCCTGATGTTGGACATAGAGAACAAATGTTACAGATCATCAGGTTTGTTGATATGGATTTTACCAGCAAAAAATCATCATAAGAGCTTTTCTCAGATTCCTTGAAGTTCATGCTAAAAATGCAGCTGCTATAGAGAAATTGATTTTGGATAAACTTGAATCTGATAAACTCTCTCTAGATGACTGTCGGGCTCAATATTATGATAATGCAACTGTAATGTCTGGCATCATATGGGGCCTACAACAGAGGATCTTGGAGAGAAATCCAATGGCACTGTTCATCAACTGTGATAATCATCGTTTAAATTTGGCTGGGGTTCACTATGCTGGTCAGGAGCCACTCTCTGTGATTTTTTTTTGTAACAGTTCAGAGATTATATTTATTTTTTTCACGGTCAACTCATAGATGGGAAGAAATGAAGAAGACTGTGGCCACTACAGTCAAACAAGAATCAGAAACTCGCTGGAGTGCAAGAGTGGAAGCTGTAAAAGCTATCCACGATAATTTTGCTAACATGGTAAGATTACTGCAAAAACTCTTTGAGGACCCGAGTGAAACCTTAGAAACAAGGGGGGATGCTGAACAGATATTCCAGAGCATCCTTACATTCAACTTTTGCACTCTCCTTCCATTTTGGTACTGCACATTGATGAAAATAAATCGTGTACAAGAACGGCTAGAAGATCCCAGCATGAACTTCCAAGATGCATATAAAGATATTTAGGCCCTGCAGCTAAATATTTCCCAAACTCGTGATGAATTGTGGGAAAGTTCCTTAGAAAAAGGGAGAGACAGATGTAAGGCATATGGAGTAGAGATTCAGAGAAGGATAAGAAGTCGAAAAAAAATGAGTGGAGAACTATCAAGAGATGTGGGACTCTCAGCAGAGGAAGAAATAATGAGAGCCATGAAAAACATTCTATAGATCGCCTCAAGCAAAAAATGCTGCAACGATTCACTCGATTGGAGAACCTCAACACAAATTTTGGCTTCCTACTTGACACAAGGAGCCTATTGGAGGACAAGAATTTTGATGTTCCTTCATTCAAGCCAAACTGTGTTACTCTAGGCAATACTCATCACACTGACATGGATGGAAATTAACTTTTTAACGAGATTTGTGACTGTAGAATGCTTTTAAAAACCCGTTATGATACTACACCAAACACTCCTTTAGAGGTACCTTCATTCATTGTTTCATATGGTGAGGATGTATTCCCAAATTTACGTGTTGCACTGCAGATTATGCTGACAATTGGTGTATCTATTGCAAGCTGTGAACGCTCATTCAGTAAACTGAAGCTTATTCTCTCTTATTTGAAGGCATCAATGGGAGAGGACTGCCTCAGTGACCTAGCCATTCTTAGTATAGAAAGGGAAACACTTGAAAACACTAACTTTGATAAAATCAGCGATCAGTTTGCTACCGCTAAGGCAAGAAAGATGCACATTGCATAAGAATATAATTGTATTGATGAACATATGCATACATATGTGTATACATATGTATTACTACATATGTATGTGATGTATAGATGTATATGTGATGTGCATGTATGTGAACACACACACACACACACACACACAACACACACACATATAATATATATATATATATATATATCTATGAAAATTATTTCACGAAAGTGACACGTGAAAAATATTTATGATGAATAAGCACCACTTTGTTTCTTTTCCCTTCGTGGTTTTATTCATCATATATATATATAGTGGCCTACGGATCACCAAGTGATGTGGCCAAGAAAGTAGGCTTACTATAAATTAGGAATTAAATTGAATTGAATGATTAGGGTCACCAGCTTGGGCCTACTGCCCAAACAAACGATATTTAATGAGAGAGAAATTACTTTGTTGTTTTGTGTTTAATTAGGAAAATAAATGAATTATTTGTTCACAGTGATTAACAATTCTGTAATGGTATTTATAGTGATTAACAATTATATACCGACATTTATACTAGGCTAAAGATGATAGATTATTATCAGCAATAAGAAATGGTTATACAGTAGGGTGGATCGATTTACATTTTTTTCGATTTCCATATTCTAATAGAGACAAAAACTTGCGCATTCATGAGAAAATAGCCTCTGCAAAATCTTAGCTTAATAGGTAATCATCTTCTGCCCCCGGCAGAGCGATGAAAATCATATTTTAGTAGTCAAAAACGTATTTTTAAACCCTAGCCTAGAGTCATAAAATTTTGCGGGTGTGTTATTTCATGCCTAAGCAACGATATAAATGCTATGGGAAATATATAAATGCATTATTTAAGACAAAGAGCCGATCTGAAAATATGTGTATAATATACATATTTTCAGATCGGCTCTTTGTCTTAAATAATGCATTTATATATTTCCCATAGCATTTATATCGTTGCTTAGGCCTGAAATAACACACACGCAAAATTTTATGACTCTAGGCTAGGGTTTAAAACTATGTTTTTGACTACTAAAATATGATTTTCATCTCTCTACCGGGGGCAGAAGATGATTACCTATTAAGCTAAGATTTTGCAGAGGCTATTTTCTCATGCATACGCAAGTTTTTGTCTCTATTAGAATATGGAAATCGAAAAAAATGTAAAATCGATCCACCCTATTATACAGTCTAATTGTTAAGTAAGTACACGAAGTCAGGTAGGCTAACTAGATATGCAGAGGTGAACACCGAATAAGTGATTAAGCCAATAATAACTGAAATAATGGAAGTACGGTGTTGTACAGTAAATGGATTAGGTAAGTGAAAATGAAATGCATAAATGAGCAAATAAACAAGCGGATACAAAATATACAGTAAGATAATTGAATATGGTAAAATAATTGTACAGGCCTACCGCAGTCGTAATGAGAGTTAGTTTGCCGGTTGCTTGCGTACACTTTTGGATATAGCCTGTTCATGAGGCTGCGGTTACACTGTATAGGGTACGCGGGAAATGCTTAACACGAATGCAAAAGTAGGTGTGGCTTGTAGCCTACTAAAAGGTTTACGGACCTGGGCTTCGAAGGATTGCTTTTGCAGGCGGACTGGCCTTACTGGCGAGAGGATGAGTGTTGAGGGCCGGTAGAGACTTGTTGAAAAGGGGGCCAACGGAAACGCCTGCAGCAGTGGTGTTGCTTCTTGCGGGTTGAAATTGAAGGAACAGCGGGCCGCTCTCCGGCGAAGGCCTGAGAGCAGTGGCGTGACGAATGGTGCTACTGACGAAGGCGCTGAGAGTGAGACGTAACGACCAAAACGAGAAAATGGCAAGTTAGAGTGATTTGAGAAAGAAACTGCATTTTATTGGCCTTAGTGACGCCCTCTGGTGGTCGTTCCGGGAAATACCACAAAATCTGTTTCCTCCGTGGGCCTGTTTCATGACCACGCGTATAGCCTTTGTTTATTCCATAATGTTTGAGAACGGCGAGGAAAGGATTTCCGGTCGTCCTCTACATATATATATATATATATATATGTGTGTGTGTGTGTGTGTGTGTGTGTGTGTTCAATTTTATTTTAGATTGATACTCAAAATGCAATAAAGATTCCATTATCATTTGATTATTATCTCTTCTTTATAATCCTTTGTGGAGTGGAGGGCTGCCCAGGCTGGGGATTTAAAAGAATGGGGAGGGAAAAGAGGCTCCAATCTGAGGTTTGCCCCAGGGCGCCGGATGCCCTCACTACGCCCCTGATTGGCCGTCCATACTCCATATGACAAATATTAATAATAATTGGGCGTATGATAGAATCTTTAATGCATGGTCAGTTAATTATTTTTGTGGGCACTCATCAGTTTAGAGAAGTGGTAATTAATGTCAATTAATAAAAATGTTACCTTTCCTCGCAAAATCCGTTATATAGTTTTCTTTGTGTACATAAGGAATGGATTTTTTGGCACAGACGTATATAAATCACAATTGGGTAAGAAATAGAGAAAATATTGTTATACACTTCAGTCACAGATATTACATGGTGAAGGAAAATTATGTATATATTTTGGTCAATTAATTCAAATAATTTTTCTCTAGCACATCTAGTTATCGAAATATGACGTGTTAATTTCAGCACAATTTATCGTAAAAGTACAACTTTATTCATAAAAAGAAATGTACACCAACCTAAAAACGTTGCGAGTACGATTTTCTTTTGTAAACCTTGTCCGGATCGTCGCGGTACAACAACAAGCAGTAGTCTGCCAGCATACTTTCGTTCCAGAAACCTTGGTAGCGATTTTCCATTGACTGGATGTCTTGATGGAAGCGTTCCCCCTGTTCGTCACTCACCGCGCCAAGGTTTTCGGGAAAGAAATCTAGATGCGAATGTAAAAAATGTATTTTCAAGGACATGCGAAAGCCCATTTCTTGATATGCATCGAGCAGTTTCTGAACGCCATCTTTGTATGCAGGAGACTAGTGGTTACGCAAGAAGTTTCCACAAATCCATTTGAAAGCCTGCCATGCTTTTAGTTCTAAGGCATTGAGGCTTTCTTCAAAGCCTTCATCCTACAGAACCTCCCTGATTTTGGGCCCCACAAAGATTCCCTCCTTCATTTCCGCGGCACTGATGTTTGAAAATTTCTGAACAAGGTATCGAAACCCTCTCGAATTCACCTTACCCATCGCTTTCACAAGAGGTGACAGGAAAATCATCTTTGGATCAACTAAAGGAACACACTGGACATTGTCCGTTCCTGGCTCGTATGTGCTTCTTTGGATCCAGTCACGTCTCATGTAATGATCCGATGTAGCACGGCTGTTCCATAGGCATAGGAAACAACAGTATTTCGTGAACCCTCCTTCCATGCCCATTAACATACCAATGACTTTGAGATCACCACAGATATTCTATTGATGAGTGCTGTATTGGATTGCTCCGAGTAGTATATTCATGTTATCGTACGTCTCATTTAGATGAACGGAGTGGGCAATCGGGATGGATGGCTTTAAGTTCCTGTTATGCAGGAAAACCGCTTTCTATCTTCGCTGTGAGGAATCAATGAAGAGGCGCCACTCAGATGGTGTGTGTACCTGTGAAAAGTTCGCGAGAAGTCCATTGATATCATGACAATAGCAGAGCGGACCGTCTACTGTAAAGAGTGTCGCCAAATCATGGTTTCATTTTCGATAGTGACACACTCGGACGTTCTTCTCAAATAGTGTTTCTGCTTGAGTCTCGAGGGGAGAAGTTCTGATTTCTCTTTGGAGAGGGCTAGGTCTCTAATGAGGTCATTCAACTCGTTTTGAGTAAGCCTCGCCGGCTCCGATTGCTCTTCGTCAGGTGTGTATTCAAGATCGGCTGAAGGTCCCGCATCTCCGCCATTCGCACTTTCGTCCGACTCCCATTTGTCTTCTAAAGAATCGAGTCCATGCTGTGGAGGTACCGGAATCGGCATCGTGTCATCGTGAGGGAGCGATCTGATCGCGGAGTCTACGTTCAGATAAACGATGTTATGCTTGTTCTTCACGGAGAATCCAGTTCTGTTAACAGTGCAATAATAATAATTATTGGTTTTGTTTAACCTTCTTCGCAACATCTAAGGTCATATGACGGAGAGGACCTACGGCTTTACGTGGAATCCGAACCACGGGTCGCCACATAGTCTGGACGCAGCGGACGGTCTCCCATCCAACTACTATCTGACCAAATGTCGCTATAACTTCGCTGATCAACGGGAAGTGGTGTTACGACATTGGCTACGATGTAGCCCTCAACAGTGCAAAAGTAACAATCGTCATGATGGTCTCCCGGCTCCCTCCATATCATGGGGATAGCGAACGGCATCGACTTTTTCCTTTGGTTCAACCAGTCACGTAATCCTTTCGAACAAGTGGTACAGATAACATGTGACGTCCTGACACCTTATGTTGGTCGCCTAGTGGACAGACGAGGTTTAACTGGTAAGTTTTACGAAGATCCATCGTGTTTGTACGCCGTTGTGATTTAGTCGAGAACGAGCCGCACACGTAACAGAAATGAAATTGTCGGGGTGATTTTTACACTTTCGAGGCATGATGATCGATGAGTAGGTTGATGTAAATCATCTAAAAAAATAAAATGTGTAAGTGGGCGACACAAAACAAAACACACCACACAACTAGACATGTGACTTTTACACTAAATAATAAAAGGTTGTACAGGTGCAATGTTTGCAAATTTGTGGCCAGCAACTGCTCTCACCTAAAATACCACAAGACAACCTGCGGAAAGCCTGAATTGAAATGACAACACTGCCATACATGAGGGTATAGAAACAGTAAAGCAAAACCTACACCTAAGCTGCAACGACAAAATACTCCACTACATGTATAAAGGGCGCATATTATATATTATAGATAGTTATATGCATATTATATATTTTATACAGTATATAGTATTATATTATATATATATATATTATATTTATTATATATATATATATATTATGATCGGTCTCATCTCGAAAACTAGACGTGCTAGAGGAAAACCGAAAACAGCTGTTGGGACGCTGATTCCAAATCTATCTAGCCCATAATTATATCTGATAAAAAATACTTGTTGACCAGTATTATTTTTACACCATTATTTCTTGGCTATCTTGTATCTTCAACAGTAAGATTTAATATGATCCGAAAATCTGGTTTAAAATTATATTAAAAATAATACAGTAATGTCAAAGTTAAGTGGAGCTACAGACGTTTTCACGTTGGTAGAACAATATATATATACACACACACGGAAGAATCACCTTTATATGAAAATGAAAACGTTTATTGGCCGCCCATACTCCATATGACAAATATTAATAATAATAATTGGGTGTATGATAGAATCTTTAATGCATGGTGAAAGGTGAAAAATAGATAAGTTACGAATATTTTTTAGGTTAATATGTTTCTGGTCACATAACCTGAACTTTTGGTCAAAAATACATTTTTCTGGGTTAATATTACCCGCTCTTTTCAAATCTGTTAGTTATTTTTTGTGCAAACTATTGTACAAAATAATAATAATAAATATATATATATATATATATTATATATACATATTTAGTGTATGTGTAGTCGGGGTGGTATGACGTCATGTTACTCTGCGACTTAATTAGTTTGTTGGTTTCTGTTCTGGCTATTTTTTTTCTAATTGGATTCAGTTTGGTGGTGTTTGTGATAGAATTATAACGTGACATTCATGTGGTTTCGACTTTGAGAACTTGATTCGTCATGTGCCCTAGATGAAGACTGAGCATTGGATGTTTTTATCAATTACGGCGTTATTGTCTCATCCTTAACTTGCCCGAAATGTGACAGCGAGTGCCTAATACGAAAAGATCAGAAGATATGTAGGTGAAATAACCAATATTAACCTGTTAGGTTAATTGAATCCCCGGTTAGGTTAATTGAATGCCAGGTTAGGTCAAATGAATGCCCGGTTACGTCAACTGACTGCATGGTTAGGTTAACTGAATGCACGGTTAGGTCAACTGTACGCCCTTGATGACTGGTTAGGTTAAGTCGTGATATTTTCGTTAGTTTAAACGAAAATGACGAGAGCAAACTTTTCTGGTTAATTTTGAGGTGTTCTGCACGTTTCCTGTGGTAATGCGTCGTTTACGAGCTCTTGTGACATGAACATGTTAGGTTATGCTTTATTGTATAAATTGTAGTCAAAAATACATTTTTCAAGTGTATTTTGGTGTGCTTTGTTCGAATATGACCTTCATTTCTTGTGCAAATGAACAGAAATACAGTTGTCATTGCATGGCCCAAACACGTATTTCTGTTCATTTGCACAAGAAATGAGGGTCATATTTGAACAGGGCATACCAAAATACACTTGACTTGAACTTTTGGTCAAAAATACATTTTTCATGTGGTCAGCAACATAATTACCATTTTTTATAATAAGATTTAGTTATATTTGTATATTAAGACAAATAATTTATTTTTGCTTTAAATTTTGTTTACCATATTTCAGTTTTTGTTTAAAAGAGCGCCTAGCCACCAATACATTACAACATGTCCTTGTGGCGTTTTTCTGCCACCAGAAGTTCCATAGCTTTTTCTATTGGTTTTGTCGTTTTTGAGACTTTCCTGGTCTATTATGGCCTCATAAACGTATTTTAAAACGTTAATGAGAAGATTAATAGCTTCGACTATTGTCTTGTCGTATTTTGAGACCATATTGGTCTATCAGGTGTTGGTAAGTGAAATCTGGATGGTAAGTAGAAGTCGGAGGTAAGTCGGCTATGTAATAGTGTGTTACTGCTGAGAGGTCTTAAAGTCAATGCTTAGACGATTGGTGTAGCCTCCATCTCGCCTTCGTGCTGTTGATGGGAGGAGCTCCTAAAAGTGTTTATGTATACTGTGTTACTGACAAACGTACATGCATACACACCCACATACATACATTTCATATACTTTTGTGGGCCTGAGCCGCCAGGTTAGGTTACCCCTTTGAGTTCACATACAAACAACTCGTGTCTGTATATATATATATATAAAAGAAGCTTTGCTATACATGTGTAAAAATGAACAATGACTAATCCATATTCATTTTTACATAAGAAACCAAAATCGCCTAAGCGAGTTTTGGATAAAAATTTTATTTGTAGCTTCCTATTTTTGTTTGTGTCATAACCTTACGATCTCCCATTTCTATGGTTTAGTCGTATCCATTTTCCATTTTTTATTTTTTGTTATAGAAGTTATTATAATTAATTATGATTGTCTTGCATCTCACTCTCGACCCTAGATTATGCATACACATTGCATGTAACAGGATTGGAACCCGTAGTTGTACTTCTTAGTCATTAATACCCACTCTTTGTCTCTAATTCGTTCTTGTAAGTCTTCCTAATAATGATTTGTACTACACGTAC
This sequence comes from Bathynomus jamesi, assembly GCA_023014485.1. NCBI lineage: Eukaryota > Metazoa > Arthropoda > Malacostraca > Isopoda > Cirolanidae > Bathynomus > Bathynomus jamesi. The sequence goes on along the minus strand of JAJOZX010002055.1, from coordinate 72,418 downwards.
AAATTCAATAACTATGACGTCACATTTTCCTGTCATTAATTTCCCTTCATCATATCTCTAGTATTCAATGTATGAAAATTCTTTAACATCATAATAAAAACTGTACACTCTAGAGAAGTCATTATTTATATGTTATGTAGTATAAATATTATTATTCAACCATATTCATCCATACCGTATGTGCCCATGTACTTTGTATTATATTTCTAAAATCTTAATTGTCTATTAATATGAAACACTGTAACAAAACAAAGTTATAGTAACTGTTTAATTATAATTAACTGTAATACTTTTAATTTAATATAATGTAATGTACTTTAATGAAACTGTACTTAATGATGTAATGTACTAAATAACGTAGTCAATGTACTTTAATGAAATTGTAGTTAACGATAATAAATGAATTGATAATTATAATCATAGTTAGAGTAGACCAAAATTACAATGTACTCAATGTCCGACCCGACATTATGTCGCCATAAGGAATGTAGAATCGGCGATACTGTTGTTATTTTTTTTATTATTATTTTTCCGTTGGCATAAATTTTGATGTGCTTTCTACTTTGCCAAATAATTGATGACCTGTTGTTTTTTAAAATCTCATAATCATCTTTTTAGATTTAGCTTAATAATGAATCCTGAGTAACTTTTGCCATGTCATGTTTTGTATACATTCTTTCTTCGTTATAAAAGATGAAGTCATCTCTTACCTAAGCATTTAATTGTAAATCTTAAACCTTTAATTTTTACTCATATGCAGATTTTAGTGTAAAGATGCATAGTTCAATTTCCACTTTTAGTTAACTTGGCAGATCATGATAACATCAGATCTGAAAATATGCAATTTAAGATAAAAATATGGCTTCATCTTCAAATATCTTGTTTATTCGTTTAAACCTTAACACAGCTAAAAGATTTACTTTATTTTCAAATATTGTGCAAAAATAATGCAGCCTCTTCAACATTTAATAATGATGATGTTAGTAGAATCGGGGTATATAAACCCCACCAATTTCTTCCATGTTTGTTCTGATTCCAACTACGAGGCTGAGCATTACCTGTAACAGTTTAGAAGTAAATTACAGCAAGAGAAACTTTTTATTTTCCCCCTTCGAGCCGTGCTCTCTTCAGAAGAACTTAGTCAATAGAATCTCCCGATAAGCTACAAGAAGAATCGGAGAGAAACCTCAAAGAATTTAATAAGCCTCTCAGAATCCTCCGAGCCACTAAAGAAGAACTCGGAGAGTAGTATAGAAGAAACTACTGCAAGTAACAGATCCGTTGCTGCCTCCTAACGAGAACCCCCGTCGATCCGAACCACCCCAGGGCCATAGACGGAGGGGTTTCCCCCTCTAAAATGGTATTTATACAATAATCTAATAGGGTACCATTAATACAATATAAATGAGAAAATAACATCCTAACTACTTCAAGTTAGATGACGAATTTTCCTTTACATTACAAATTTTTATACAGAACAAGTGAGTTATTATATAATATAAAAAATTCAAAGATTAATACTTTAATTTAGACAAACAGAATAAAGGATTAATACGTTAATTTAGACAAACAATTAAGTTAGACAAACAATGATATGGTTAACAAACTGGCGACCTACTACCAGGATAAAAATCAAGACGACTCCATAGGGATATAGAAGAAGATATGGGGTCTAACATTGTGGCGACCCTTTGCCAGGATAAGAAAAAGATTTTTAGAAGAAGATTTTTAAAAGAAGATTTTAAGAAGAGGCCACTCTTTGGCCAAGATAGAAATTACCCTGCATCAGGATAAACACATAGAAGAAGAGGATCTTAACAACTGGCGACCCTTTAACCAGGATCTTCACGACTCCAGGATTCTTCCAGTCTTCCAGACCCTGGAACCAGAACCAACACCCAGTTGACCGGCGTGTCACGACTTCTAGTTCGTCACATCCACCCAGTTGACCGGCGTGTCACGACTTCTAGTTCGTCACATCCACCCTTGGACCGGTGCGTCACGACTCCAAGTTCTCCACGCCTAGTTTTTATCCAAGAACAAGTGGCCAGCAAGACACGTCTTCAGGACACGTCTCTAAGGATTTCGCCGTAGGAATCTTAAGTACAAAACTCTTTTTTAAAATAATTTCTAAACATTTGAAGTCATTATTATTAACAGTTAATATTTAATATTGAGCCAGAATTAACACAAAACACAGTGAACACTTCAGACACCAGTGATACATTTTTGTTTTATTGAAAACAATATTGTCACAGAATTATTTTCACAGTTATTTTCAGTTATTTTTACTATTCTAGTTAGTATAGTATAATTTTATTTTATGTATCAAACATAATAGTATCGTACCTTCGTGTACATTCGAGTGAAATGTTGTTTACATTTTATATTTTTGTTTGCAAATTTTTTTCAAATTATTGAATTGAATTGACTTGCAAATTAAGAAAGAGAGTGTTATAGAGAGTTTATAGAGTTAGAGAGTTACTTGAAGCATTTCAAGTTAGTTTCAGAATACTTGATAAGAGTTCAAGTTAGTTTCAGAATACTTGATAAGAGGTCAAGTCAAAGGTTGCATCTAAGAGGGACAACCGCCCCAGAGATTACAGAAGTTAGTTTTGAAAAAAAAAGTTAGTTTTGAAAAAAAAAGTTAGTTTTGAAAAAAAAGTTAGTTTTGAAAAAAAAGTTAGTTTTGAAAAAAAAGTTAGTTTTGAAAAAAAAAGTTAGTTTTGAAAAAAAAAGTTAGTTTTGAAAAAAAAAAGTTAGCTTTGAAAAAAAAAGTGTTTTGAAAAAAAAAGTTAGTTTTGAAAAAAAAGTTAGTTTTGAAAAAAAAAAGTTTTGAAAAGAAAAGAAGTTAGTTTTGAAAAAAAGTTAGTTTTTGAAAAAAAAAAGTTAGTTTTGAAGTCCCAAGTTAGTTTTCAATGCAGTCAATTGAATTCAACTTTTCCTTTGTAATTTAAGAGAATTTAATTTAAGAAAAAAAGTAAGTTAAGAATTTAATTCAACCTTTTTTTTTGTGTTGTAAAGGAGAATTAAATTCACCCTGCATTGTTACGTATATAAATATATAGTCATGTAATCCATTATTTGTAATGAACATGCCGTCCCTCCGTTTGTTGAACTTTTTAAATTTTTGTTCTAAGTAGTGTGACAAGCAATCTTTTTTTCAAGAGCAAAGTGCTCACAAAAAGATGTTATTGTCAATTTCAGACTTATATCCCCCGCTTAGTCACTCAATTCCCCCGAATGTCGTACTACAAACTTTGTCCTTTAAGTTTATTTTATTTTAATACCCCCAACCCCCAGTTGAACCCAGTGACAACCGGAGAAATGGTTCAACCATGGTTAATTCCTCTTTAGTACGATGGAACATAACCTCCGTTTATGTTAAGTTGTGTTTTTTTATTTTTAAGAACATTATATGTTTAATTCATTATAGTTTATAATTGGTTCCTATTTTCAATGGTTATTTTTTTATATTTTTTTTATTCGATTAATACTGAGTAATTGTCGTAGTCGAATTCAATTTACGTTCCGTCCCTTCAGTCACTTTTGCATTAAAACTCGTATGCAAACATCATCATTTTAATCTTAATCATTTTTGCTTTCTAATATATCTTGCTCATGCATTTATTCAGTTAATTTAACAATCTTCTCAGCTAATCTGTCCCTCAAACTTATAAGATACACACTTTGTACCTAGTACACACAAATACACACGACCACAGGTCTATACATCATCCATTACGTAATTCTATTTTTACCTACAATAGTCAATAAAATTAGTTTATCAATTGTACTATCATGGTAACCTTGAAAAATCCATGAACTTTAAAATTTATATTTTTCCCTTTTACCTATTCATTATGAATGTAATTTTTCCTACAGAAAAATAAAAATTTTGTAAATTTTTTTTAACCATATCATTGTTTGTCTAACTTAATTGTTTGTCTAAATAAACGTATTAATCCTTTATTCTGTTTGTCTAAATTAAAGTATTAATCTTTGAATTTTTTATATTATATAATAACTCACTTGTTCTGTATAAAAATTTGTAATGTAAAGGAAAATTCGTCATCTAACTTGAAGTAGTTAGGATGTTATTTTCTCATTTATATTGTATTAATGGTACCCTATTAGATTATTGTATAAATACCATTTTAGAGGGGGAAACACTGTAAAAATGAACAATGACTAATCCATATTCATTTTTACATAAGAAACCAAAAATCGCCTAAGCGAGTTTTGGATAAAAATTTTATTTGTAGCTTCCTATTTTTGTTTGTGTCATAACCTTACGATCTCCCATTTCTATGGTTTAGTCGTATCCATTTTCCATTTTTTTATTTTTTGTTATAGAAGTTATTATAATTAATTATGATTGTCTTGCATCTCACTCTCGACCCTAGATTATGCATACACATTGCATGTAACAGGATTGGAACCCGTAGTTGTACTTCTTAGTCATTAATACCCACTCTTTGTCTCTAATTCGTTCTTGTAAGTCTTCCTAATAATGATTTGTACTACACGTACAAATTCAATAACTATGACGTCACATTTTCCTGTCATTAATTTCCCTTCATCATATCTCTAGTATTCAATGTATGAAAATTCTTTAACATCATAATAAAAACTGTACACTCTAGAGAAGTCATTATTTATATGTTATGTAGTATAAATATTATTATTCAACCATATTCATCCATACCGTATGTGCCCATGTACTTTGTATTATATTTCTAAAATCTTAATTGTCTATTAATATGAAACACTGTAACAAAACAAAGTTATAGTAACTGTTTAATTATAATTAACTGTAATACTTTTAATTTAATATAATGTAATGTACTTTAATGAAACTGTACTTAATGATGTAATGTACTAAATAACGTAGTCAATGTACTTTAATGAAATTGTAGTTAACGATAATAAATGAATTGATAATTATAATCATAGTTAGAGTAGACCAAAATTACAATGTACTCAATGTCCGACCCGACATTATGTCGCCATAAGGAATGTAGAATCGGCGATACTGTTGTTATTTTTTTTATTATTATTTTTCCGTTGGCATAAATTTGATGTGCTTTCTACTTTGCCAAATAATTGATGACCTGTTGTTTTTTAAAATCTCATAATCATCTTTTTAGATTTAGCTTAATAATGAATCCTGAGTAACTTTTGCCATGTCATGTTTTGTATACATTCTTTCTTCGTTATAAAAGATGAAGTCATCTCTTACCTAAGCATTTAATTGTAAATCTTAAACCTTTAATTTTTACTCATATGCAGATTTTAGTGTAAAGATGCATAGTTCAATTTCCACTTTTAGTTAACTTGGCAGATCATGATAACATCAGATCTGAAAATATGCAATTTAAGATAAAAATATGGCTTCATCTTCAAATATCTTGTTTATTCGTTTAAACCTTAACACAGCTAAAAGATTTACTTTATTTTCAAATATTGTGCAAAAATAATGCAGCCTCTTCAACATTTAATAATGATGATGTTAGTAGAATCGGGGTATATAAACCCCACCAATTTCTTCCATGTTTGTTCTGATTCCAACTACGAGGCTGAGCATTACCTGTAACAGTTTAGAAGTAAATTACAGCAAGAGAAACTTTTTATTTTCCCCCTTCGAGCCGTGCTCTCTTCAGAAGAACTTAGTCAATAGAATCTCCCGATAAGCTACAAGAAGAATCGGAGAGAAACCTCAAAGAATTTAATAAGCCTCTCAGAATCCTCCGAGCCACTAAAGAAGAACTCGAGAGTAGTATAGAAGAAACTACTGCAAGTAACAGATCCGTTGCTGCCTCCTAACCAGAACCCCCGTCGACTTCGAACCAACCAGGGCCATAGACGGAGGGGTTAACACATGCATACACCCCCCACACAGACACACACAGATATATATATATATATATATATGTGTTGTGTGTGTGTGTGTGTGTGTGTATATAATTTTTTGGGGGATGAAGGGAGGGCTGAAGGGGGAGTCAAAAACACTCGCATCATGTTGCATGCAATGTTGCATGCAATTGCATTACACTCGACATTTTTGCGGGCATACTACTTCTGTGAATGAAACCCTCAATAAATACTCAATAATTTAGTTTTTTTATTGAAATTAAATAAAAAATAGGGAAGTTATAAAAATTTTAAAATAGGGAGTTACTTATCATACACCCTGTACAGTATATATATATATATATATATAATATACACCGGGTGTCCCAAAATGAATATAGCAAAAAGAAAGTCAAATAACTTTTTTGGTAATTGAGAAAATAAAATGATTTTTACATGAATACAAGGGACAAACGTATATGTTTTGGTTGGTTGTGAATATTGATTGTCACTTTCTTTTTTTTGAGAATAAACTCCATTTTCCAGAATAATGACAAGGCTACATTTCACATATCGGGCAATGTTAATCGGCACAATTGTAGGATTTGGGGAGAGGAAAATCCTCATGATCTGTATGAACATGAAAGGGATTCACCTAAAGTTAACGTATGGTGTGGCCTGTCAAGTTTCCGCATTTATGGACCCTGTCACCGGCATTTCGTGCCTTAACATGTTACGAGAATTTTTTATTCCACAATTGCAGGAAAATCCTAGCCTGCTACAAAGAGCTTTCTTTCAACAGGATGGAGCACCCCCTTACTTTGCTCGCAATGTTAAAGTGTTTTTAAATGAAACTTTCCCTGGACGATGGATTGGTCGGAAGACCTATGAAATGGCCGGCCCCTTCACCCGACTTAACACCTTTGGATTTTTATCTATGGGGTTTCCTGAAAAGTAAAGTCTACACTAGCAAACCAAGAGACATTGAAGAACTTAAGCATCGTATTGTTGATGCAGTGACATGACATCCATCCCTACAATCGTGCTGGAAAAAGCTGTTGAAGAATTTGAACGCCGCATACGATTGATCATAGTGAAGGATGGACGACATGTAGAAGTTTATCAATAAATTGAGTAAAGCTAAACAATACCATAATGAGTTGAGGTAAACTAAAATTTAAACGTCTAATGCTTGCATTCATGTAAAAACTATTTCATTATCTCAATTAGCGATAAAATTATTAGACTTTCTTTTTGCTATATTGATTTTGAGACACCCTATATATATATGGTGTCCGAGAAAGGTTTGAAATAAAATAAAAAATTCATATCTCGTAAACGAATTGACTTAACCCTTTACTAAAATCAGTAAAGTAACATTGTGCGTTAAAGGGTTAAGCATAAACGTTTTGAGACATCTAAATCTAATAGCTGGACTCATCAAATTTATATTATGGGTTATATCGTGGCCAGTGTCATAACACCGCCTTCCGTCGATCAGTGAAAATAAGTGATATTGAGTCTGAAGAGTAGTTAGATGGGAGACCGTCCTCGGCGTCCAGATTATGCAGCGACCGTGGTTCGGAACCTACCTAAAGCTGTAGGTTCCTTTCATCATATGACTTTAGATGTTGCGAAAGAGGTTAAACAACCATATCATAAAGAAAAAAGTTTATGTTAATTATATATATAAGTTTAATTACTAATGAATTATTACGACTGTGTCTATGTCTATGGAAATAATGTTTACAACATTTCAGTCGGTATTTATTCCATGCTTTCTATTTTAAAATCATTAATTATTATTTATTTAAAATAATAAATGTAAAGGAAAGTTGAGAATTGCTCGATATGTTGTAAAGTGAGGTTGTTACGATAGTGTAGGTTGGTTAGGCTGGTTAAGTATGGTTAGGTTAAGTTAGGTTAGTCTAGGCTAGGGTAGAGTTAAGTATGATTTGGTTAGGGTAGTAATTATGGACTGGCTCCGAACTGACCCTGGAGTCTAGAATTTTACCGATGTAAATAACTGGAAAAATAGTATAATCATATGTTTAAGATAAGTTGATGAGTCTGACTGTTAGAGATTGCAAAACATTTACACTGAAGTCAATTTGTTTGAGGGATAGGATTGTTTAATTTATTTCAGATCTTTTTCGGGTACTGTGTATATTATATATATAATATTATATATATATATATATGGAAAAACCAAAACATGTATCATATGTGGTACCTTTATTTCATAATTAAATATAAATTATTAATTAATTGAATTAAATATCTATACAAAATTGGCTCGGGATTGGCGACATAGCCTAATGGGAATGAAATGATTGCCATACATACATAGAACCGTATGTAGGCGTCGGGTCTGTACAACCACGAGAAACCTTCATTTATATCACGTGAACCAAATTTTCCATTTGCTAACCCATGCAAAATACAAGGGAGAAAGAGTCAACAACCTTTGCAAAAATCAGCAATTTATACGAAAATATAAAGATATTAAAGGAACGGCTCTCAGGGCTGTTTATGTTACAGCGAACGCTTTAAACAGGGAGGATGTGTTTTTGTTTTCCCTAAAGTTCTGAGTGAATTCCTTATAATAAAATTAATACATAAAATAGGATAGGCCTATCCCCAGAAGTGTCTATATTGTGACAGCCCATATTTATTACAAGACGTTAACTCATTGCGTAACTCCATCGTGGCGGCCCTACACCGAAAAAGATCGTAACGCCCTGCATCGAAGCAAACTAAGATCCATAAAAATTAAGGTGAGGCAATTTCATTTTCATTCTAATATTAGGCGTCTAAAATCCCGACGCTAAAATTACCATAAACAATTAAATATAAAGAGGTCCTTTAAAGACCTACATATGCATAACTCTCTAACGAAAAAATATAGGGCTTTGTCGTTCACTCTCCACTGAAATATGCTGGACATTTCCAACGGATGAGGGTAACAGGCAATCAACCCATAGCTCTATATATTTTCATATGGTGGCCCGTGTGGGGAAGGGTTATTTGCTGTGAAAACCTTAACCTTGAATAAAATAACAAAACACAATTAAAACAAAACAAACAAAAAAAAAATTACGCCTTATCAAACATTTTGACATCTGAACAGAATTTATTCCATGTTTGGCTTTTCACTACATATAAATAATAATAAATTAAGAAGCCTACCTCACAAAGTAGACCCTACTCTTTACACTCAAGGCCTATTTAACTAAAAACACAAAATTTATAATTCAACCTGTGGTGTAGGTTATAAAATTTATTTCAGCAATTTAACTTACTCATAAGACTCATTAACATCACAAAAATTAAGTGCAGAACTGTAACATCACAAAAATTAAGTGCAGAACTGTAACATCACAAAAATTAAGTGCAGAACTGTAACATCACAAAAATTAAGTGCAGAACTGTAACATCACAAAAAATTAAGTGCAGAACTGTAACATCACAAAAATTAAGTGCAGAACTGTAACATCACAAAAATTAAGTGAAGAACTGTAACATCACAAAAATAAGTGCAGAACTGTAACATCACAAAAATTAAGTGCAGAACTGTAACATCACAAAAAATAAGTGCAGAACTGTAACATCACAAAAATTAAGTGCAGAACTGTAACATCACAAAAATTAAGTGCAGAACTGTAACATCACAAAATTAAAATTATACATACAGTATATAAATATATACAAAACAAAGACTGTGTTAATGAAAACAGGGCTGGAGTATTGTCATATTTCCTATGGAAAATAAATTAAATTGCAACACCCTTCATTTTGGAAAGAGTGAGGACTTTATAAAATGCTACACTTTTTATATTAAAAAGTGAGAAAAAACAAAAATGGAATAACAAATAAACGTAAATTAATTATAGGTAATCTAAGATGGGTTTTGTGGCCTTCCCTTGGCCACAGCCCAAACTATTACAAGGGTTTGTGGCCTCCCCTTGGCCACAACCCAAACTATAACAAGGGTCTTGTGGCCTCCCATGGCCACAGACCAAACTATTACAAGGGTTTTGTGGCCTCCCCTTGGCCACAGCCCAAACTATTACAAGGGTTTTATGGCCTCCCATGGCCAGATACCAAACAACACAAAAAGAGTACAGGATTCAAAGCCCCAAGCCCTCCAGATCTACCTGTGGAGGAGTAACATTTACTCCACTAAAACTACGGGTATTGACTAGTCTGAAGTGGTAGGAGGTTTGAATAGAGTACAAACTCTTTAAACCAGCATTTAAAAATTGGTGACATAAAATTTACACAGATAAATAATGAGCAAAGTTAATAACTTTACTATAATTCCATAAATTTCCTATACCTAAGGGGAGTCGAACTGATTGAAATAACTTTAACTAAACTTCAGAAGCTAACCTCTTGAACTTTTATATTTAAATAGGTCTTGAGTAACCTTTCTCTTCCTAAATTCCTATTTCATTCTTTTCAATCCATTTCACATGGTTTAAAACACAGTTTATCAAAAAATTTGAATATAACATACAAATTTTTCTCCGGCCCCACCCAGTATATGGAAAAACCACAACATGGTATCATATGTGGTACCTTTATTTCATAATTAAATATAAATTATTAATTAATTGAATTAAATATCTATACAAAATTGGCTCGGGATTGGCGACATAGCCTAATGGGAATGAAATGATTGCCATACATACATAGAAACCGTATGTAGGCGTCGGGTCTGTACAACCACGAGAAACCTTCATTTATATCACGTGAACCAAATTTTCCATTTGCTAACCCATGCAAAATACAAGAGGAGAAAGAGTCAACAACCTTTGCAAAATCAGCAATTTATACGAAAATATGAAGATATATTAAAGGAACGGCTCTCAGGGCTGTTTATGTTACAGCGAACGCTTTAAACAGGGAGGATGTGTTTTTGTTTTCCCTAAAGTTCTGAGTGAATTCCTTATAATAAAATTAATACATAAAATAGGATAGGCCTATCCCCAGAAGTGTCTATATTGTGACAGCCCATATTTATTACAAGACGTTAACTCATTGCGTAACTCCATCGTGGCGGCCCTACACCGAAAAAGATCGTAACGCCCTGCATCGAAGCAAACTAAGATCCATAAAAATTAAGGTGAGGCAATTTCATTTTCATTCTAATATTAGGCGTCTAAAATCCCGACGCTAAAATTACCATAAACAATTAAATATAAAGAGGTCCTTTAAAGACCTACATATGCATAACTCTCTAACGAAAAAATATAGGGCTTTTGTCGTTCACTCTCCACTGAAATCTGCTGGACATTTCCAACGGATGAGGGTAACAGGCAATCAACCATAGCTCTATATATTTTTTCATATGGTGGCCGTGTGGGGGAGGGTTATTTGCTGTGAAAACCTTAACCTTGATAAAATAAGAAAACAGAATTAAAACAAACAAAAAAAAAAAAAAAATTACGCCTTATCAAACATTTGACATCTGAACAGAATTTATTCCATGTTTGGCTTTTTCACTACATATAAATAATAATAAATTACGAAGCCTACCTCACAAAGTAGACCCTACTCTTTACATTCAAGGCCTATTCTAACTAAAAACACTAAATTTATAATTCAACCTGTGGTGTAGGTTATAAAATTTATTTCAGCAATTTAACTTACTCATAAGACTCATTAACATCACAAAAATTAAGTGCAGAACTGTAACATCACAAAAATTAAGTGCAGAACTGTAACATCACAAAAATTAAGTGCAGAACTGTAACATCACAAAAATTAAGTGCAGAACTGTAACATCACAAAATAAAAATTATACATACAGTATATAAATATATACAAAACAAAGACTGTGTTAATGAAAACAGGGCAGGAGTATTGTCATATTTCCTATGGAAAATAAATTAAATTGCAACACTCTTTCATTTGGAAAGAGTGAGGACTTTATAAAATGCTACACTTTTTATATTAAAAAGTGAGGAAAAACAAAAATGGAATAACAAATAAAACGTAAATTAATTATAGGTAATCTAAGATGGGTTTTGTGGCCTTCCCTTGGCCACAGCCCAAACTATACAAGGGTTTTGTGGCCTCCCCTTGGCCACAACCCAAACTATAACAAGGGTCTTGTGGCCTCCCATGGCCACAGACCAAACTATTACAAGGGTTTTGTGGCCTCCCTTGGCCACAGCCCAACTATTACAAGGGTTTTATGGCCTCCCATGGCCAGATACCAAACAACACAAAAAACAGTACAGGATTCAAAGCCCAAGCCCTCCAGATCTACCTGTGGAGGAGTAACATTTACTCCACTAAAACTACGGGTATTGACTAGTCTGAAGTGGTAGGAGGTTTGAATACAGTACAAACTCTTTAAACCAGCATTTAAAAATTGGTGACATAAAATTTACACAGATAAATAATGAGCAAAGTTAATAACTTTACTATAATTCCATAAATTTCCTATACTAAGGGGAGTCGAACTGATTGAAATAACTTTAACTAAACTTCAGAAGCTAACCTCTTGAACTTTTATATTTAAATAGGTCTTGAGTAACCTTTCTCTTCCTAAATTCCTATTTCATTCTTTCAATCCATTCACATGGTTTAAAAACACAGTTTATCAAAAAATTTGAATATAACATACAAATTTTTCTCCGGCCCCACCCAGTATATGGAAAAACCACAACATGGTATCATATGTGGTACCTTTATTTCATAATTAAATATAAATTATTAATTAATTGAATTAAATATCTATACAAAATTGGCTCGGGATTGGCGACATAGCCTAATGGGAATGAAATGATTGCCATACATACATAGAAACCGTATGTAGGCGTCGGGTCTGTACAACCACGAGAAACTTCATTTATATCACGTGAACCAAATTTTCCATTGCTAACCCATGCAAAATACAAGGGAGAAAGAGTCAACAACCTTTGCAAAATCAGCAATTTATACGAAAATATGAAGATATATTAAAGGAACGGCTCTCAGGGCTGTTTATGTTACAGCGAACGCTTTAAACAGGGAGGATGTGTTTTTGTTTTCCTAAAGTTCTGAGTGAATTCCTTATAATAAAATTAATACATAAAATAGGATAGGCCTATCCCCAGAAGTGTCTATATTGTGACAGCCCATATTTATTACAAGACGTTAACTCATTGCGTAACTCCATCGTGGCGGCCCTACACCGAAAAAGATCGTAACGCCCTGCATCGAAGCAAACTAAGATCCATAAAATTAAGGTGAGGCAATTTCATTTTCATTCTAATATTAGGCGTCTAAAATCCCGACGCTAAAATTACCATAAACAATTAAATATAAAGAGGTCCTTTAAAGACCTACATATGCATAACTCTCTAACGAAAAAATATAGGCTTTTGTCGTTCACTCTCCACTGAAATCTGCTGGACATTTCCAACGGATGAGGGTAACAGGCAATCAACCCATAGCTCTATATATTTTTCATATGGTGGCCGTGGGGGGAGGGTTATTTGCTGTGAAAACCTTAACCTTGAATAAAATAAGAAAACAGAATTAAAACAAACAAAAAAAAAAAAAAATTACGCCTTATCAAACATTTTGACATCTGAACAGAATTATTCCATGTTTGGCTTTTTCACTACATATAAATAATAATAAATTACGAAGCCTACCTCACAAAGTAGACCCTACTCTTTACATTCAAGGCCTATTCAACTAAAAACACTAAATTTATAATTCAACCTGTGGTGTAGGTTATAAAATTTATTTCAGCAATTTAACTTACTCATAAGACTCATTAACATCACAAAAATTAAGTGCAGAACTGTAACATCACAAAAATTAAGTGCAGAACTGTAAACATCACAAAAATTAAGTGCAGAACTGTAACATCACAAAATTAAGTGCAGAACTGTAACATCACAAAAATTAAGTGCAGAACTGTAACATCACAAAAATTAAGTGCAGAACTGTAACATCACAAAATAAAAATTATACATACAGATATAAATATATACAAAACAAAGACTGTGTTAATGAAAACAGGGCAGGAGTATTGTCATATTTCCTATGGAAAATAAATTAAATTGCAACACTCTTTCATTTGGAAAGAGTGAGGACTTTATAAAATGCTACACTTTTATATTAAAAAGTGAGGAAAAACAAAAATGGAATAACAAATAAAACGTAAATTAATTATAGGTAATCTAAGATGGGTTTTGTGGCCTTCCTTGGCCACAGCCCAAACTATTACAAGGGTTTGTGGCCTCCCTTGGCCACAACCAAACATAACAAGGGTCTTGTGGCCTCCCATGGCCACAGACCAAAACTATTACAAGGGTTTTGTGGCCTCCCCTTCGCCACAGCCCAAACTATTACAAGGGTCTTGTGGCCTACCTTGGCCACAACCCAAACTATTACAAGGTTTTGTGGCCTCCCTTGGCCACGACTCAAACTATTACAAGGGTCTTGTGGCCTACCTTGGCCACAACCCAAACTATAACAAGGGTCTTGTGGCCTCCCATGGCCACAGACCAAACTATTACAAGGGTTTTGTGGCCTCCCCTTGGCCACAGCCCAAACTATTACAAGGGTCTTGTGCCTCCCTTGGCCACAGACCAAACTATTACAAGGGTCTTGTGGCCTCCCTTGGCCACAGCCCAAACTATTACAAGGGTCTTGTGGCCTACCTTGGCCACAACCCAAACTATTACGAGGGTTTTGTGGCCTCCCCTTGGCTACAGCCCAAAACTATTACAAGGGTTTTATGGCCTCCCCTTGGCCACAGCCCAAACTATTACAAGGGTTTTATGGCCTCCCATGGCCAGAGACCAAACAACACAAAAACAGTACAGGATTCAAAGCCCCAAGCCCTCCAGATCTACCTGTGGAGGAGTAAAATTTACTCCACTAAAACTACGGGTATTGACTGTCTGAAGTGGTAGGAGGTTTGAATACAGTACAAAAACTCTTTAAACCAGCATTTAAAAATGGTGACATAAAATTTACACAGATAAATAATGAGCAAAGTTAATAACTTACTTTAATTCCACAAATTTCTTATACCTAAGGGAGTCAAACTGATTGAAATAACTTTAACTAAACTTCAGAAGCTAACCTCTTGAACTTTTATATTTAAATAGGTCTTGAGTAACCTTTCTTCCTAAATTCCTATTTCATTCTTTTCAACCCATTTCACATGGTTTAAAACACACAGTTTATCGAAAAATTGATCTATAACATACAAATTTTTCTTCCGGCCCCCCCCAGTATAGGAAAAACCACAAACATGGTATCATATGTGGTACCTTTATTTCATAATTAAATATAAATTATTAATTAATTGAATTAAATATCTATACAAAATTGGCTCGGGATTGGCGACATAGCCTAATGGGAATGAAATGATTGCCATACATACATAGAAACCGTATGTAGGCGTCGGGTCTGTACAACCACGAGAAACCTTCATTTATATCACGTGAACCAAATTTCCATTTGCTAACCCATGCAAAATACAAGGGAGAAAGAGTCAACAACCTTTGCAAAATCAGCAATTTATACGAAAATATGAAGATATATTAAAGGAACGGCTCTCAGGGCTGTTTATGTTACAGCGAACGCTTTAAACAGGGAGGATGTGTTTTTGTTTTCCCTAAAGTTCTGAGTGAATTCCTTATAATAAAATTAATACATAAAATAGGATAGGCCTATCCCCAGAAGTGTCTATATTGTGACAGCCCATATTTATTACAAGACGTTAACTCATTGCGTAACTCCATCGTGGCGGCCCTACACCGAAAAAGATCGTAACGCCCTGCATCGAAGCAAACTAAGATCCATAAAAATTAAGGTGAGGCAATTTCATTTTCATTCTAATATTAGGCGTCTAAAATCCGACGCTAAAATTACCATAAACAATTAAAATATAAAGAGGTCCTTTAAAGACCTACATATGCATAACTCTCTAACGAAAAAATATAGGGCTTTTGTCGTTCACTCTCCACTGAAATCTGCTGGACATTTCCAACGGATGAGGGTAACAGGCAATCAACCATAGCTCTATATATTTTTTCATATGGTGGCCCGTGTGGGGGAGGGTTATTTGCTGTGAAAACCTTAACCTTGAATAAAATAAGAAAACAGAATTAAAACAAACAAAAAAAAAAAAAAAATTACGCCTTATCAAACATTTTGACATCTGAACAGAATTTATTCCATGTTTGGCTTTTTCACTACATATAAATAATAATAAATTACGAAGCCTACCTCACAAAGTAGACCCTACTCTTTACATTCAAGGCCTATTCTAACTAAAAACACTAAATTTATAATTCAACCTGTGGTGTAGGTTATAAAATTTATTTCAGCAATTTAACTTACTCATAAGACTCATTAACATCACAAAAATTAAGTGCAGAACTGTAACATCACAAAATTAAGTGCAGAACTGTAACATCACAAAAATTAAGTGCAGAACTGTAACATCACAAAAATAAGTGCAGAAACTGTAACATCACAAAATAAAAATTATACATACAGTATATAAATATATACAAAACAAAGACTGTGTTAATGAAAACAGGGCAGGAGTATTGTCATATTTCCTATGGAAAATAAATTAAATTGCAACACTCTTTCATTTTGGAAAGAGTGAGGACTTTATAAAATGCTACACTTTTTATATTAAAAAGTGAGGAAAAACAAAAATGGAATAACAAATAAAACGTAAATTAATTATGGTAATCTAAGATGGGTTTTGTGGCCTTCCTTGGCCACAGCCCAAACTATACAAGGGTTTTGTGGCCTCCCCTTGGCCACAACCCAAACTATAACAAGGGTCTTGTGGCCTCCCATGGCCACAGACCAAACTATTACAAGGGTTTTGTGGCCTCCCCTTGGCCACAGCCCAAACTATTACAAGGGTTTTATGGCCTCCCATGGCCAGATACCAAACAACACAAAAACAGTACAGGATTCAAAGCCCCAAGCCCTCCAGATCTACCTGTGGAGGAGAACATTTACTCCACTAAAACTACGGGTATGACTAGTCTGAAGTGGTAGGAGGTTTGAATACAGTACAAACTCTTTAAACCAGCATTTAAAAATTGGTGACATAAAATTTACACAGATAAATAATGAGCAAAGTTAATAACTTTACTATAATTCCTAAATTTCCTATACCTAAGGGGAGTCGAACTGATGAAATAACTTTAACTAAACTTCAGAAGCTAACCTCTTGAACTTTTATATTTAAATAGGTCTTGAGTAACCTTTCTCTTCCTAAATTCCTATTTCATTCTTTTCAATCCATTTCACATGGTTTAAAACACAGTTTATCAAAAAATTTGAATATAACATACAAATTTTTCTCCGGCCCCACCCAGTATATGGAAAAACCACAACATGGTATCATATGTGGTACCTTTATTTCATAATTAAATATAAATTATTAATTAATTGAATTAAATATCTATACAAAATGGCTCGGATTGGCGACATAGCCTAATGGGAATGAAATGATTGCCATACATACATAGAAACCGTATGTAGGCGTCGGGTCTGTACAACCACGAGAAACCCATTTATATCACGTGAACCAAATTTTCCATTTGCTAACCCATGCAAAATACAAGGGAGAAAGAGTCAACAACCTTTGCAAAATCAGCAATTTATACGAAAATATGAAGATATATTAAAGGAACGGCTCTCAGGGCTGTTTATGTTACAGCGAACGCTTTAAACAGGGAGGATGTGTTTTTTTCCCTAAAGTTTGAGTGAATTCCTTATAATAAAAATTAATACATAAAATAGGATAGGCCTATCCCCAGAAGTGTCTATATTGTGACAGCCCATATTTATTACAAGACGTTAACTCATTGCGTAACTCCATCGTGGCGGCCCTACACCGAAAAAGATCGTAACGCCCTGCATCGAAGAAACTAAGATCCATAAAATTAAGGTGAGGCAATTTCATTTTCATTCTAATATTAGGCGTCTAAAATCCCGACGCTAAAATTACCATAAACAATTAAATATAAAGAGGTCCTTTAAAGACCTACATATGCATAACTCTCTAACGAAAAAATATAGGGCTTTTGTCGTTCACTCTCCACTGAAATCTGCTGGACATTTCCAACGGATGAGGGTAACAGGCAATCAACCCATAGCTCTATATATTTTTCATATGGTGGCCCGTGGGGGAGGGTTATTTGCTGTGAAAACCTTAACCTTGAATAAAATAAGAAAACAGAATTAAAACAAACAAAAAAAAAAAAAAATTACGCTTATCAAACATTTTGACATCTGAACAGAATTTATTCCATGTTTGGCTTTTTCACTACATATAAATAATAATAAATTACGAAGCCTACCTCACAAAGTAGACCCTACTCTTTACATTCAAGGCCTATTCTAACTAAAAACACTAAATTTATAATTCAACCTGTGGTGTAGGTTATAAAATTTATTTCAGCAATTTAACTTACTCATAAGACTCATTAACATCACAAAAATTAAGTGCAGAACTGTAACATCACAAAAAATTAAGTGCAGAACTGTAACATCACAAAAATTAAGTGCAGAACTGTAACATCACAAAAATTAAGTGCAGAACTGTAACATCACAAAAATTAAGTGCAGAACTGTAACATCACAAAAATTAAGTGCAGAACTGTAACATCACAAAATAAAAATTATACATACAGTATATAAATATATACAAAACAAAGACTGTGTTAATGAAAACAGGGCAGGAGTATTGTCATATTTCCTATGGAAAATAAATTAAATTGCAACACTCTTTCATTTTGGAAAGAGTGAGGACTTTATAAAATGCTACACTTTTTATATTAAAAAGTGAGAAAAAACAAAAATGGAATAAACAAATAAAACGTAAATTAATTATAGGTAATCTAAGATGGGTTTTGTGGCCTTCCCTTGGCCACAGCCCAAACTATTACAAGGGTTTTGTGGCCTCCCCTTGGCCACAACCCAAACTATAACAAGGGTCTTGTGGCCTCCCATGGCCACAGACCAAACTATTACAAGGGTTTTGTGGCCTCCCCTTCGCCACAGCCCAAACTATTACAAGGGTCTTGTGGCCTACCTTGGCCACAACCCAAAATTACAAGGGTTTTGTGGCCTCCCCTTGGCCACGACTCAAACTATTACAAGGGTCTTGTGGCCTACCTTGGCCACAACCAAACTATAACAAGGGTCTTGTGGCCTCCCATGGCCACAGACCAAACTATTACAAGGGTTTTGTGGCCTCCCCTTGGCCACAGCCCAAACTATTACAAGGGTCTTGTGGCCTCCCTTGGCCACAGACCAAACTATTACAAGGGTCTTGTGGCCCCCCTTGGCCACAGCCCAAACTATTACAAGGGTCTTGGCCTACCTTGGCCACAACCCAAACTATTACGAGGGTTTTGTGGCCTCCCCTTGGCTACAGCCCAAACTATTACAAGGGTTTTATGGCCTCCCCTTGGCCACAGCCCAAACTATTACAAGGGTTTTTATGGCCTCCCATGGCCAGAGACCAAACAACACAAAAACAGTACAGGATTCAAAGCCCCAAGCCCTCCAGATCTACCTGTGGAGGAGTAACATTTACTCCACTAAAACTACGGGTATTGACTAGTCTGAAGTGGTAGGAGGTTTGAATACAGTACAAACTCTTTAAACCAGCATTTAAAAATTGGTGACATAAATTTACACAGATAAATAATGAGCAAAGTTAATAACTTTACTTTAATTCCACAAATTTCTTATACCTAAGGGGAGTCAAACTGATTGAAATAACTTTAACTAAACTTCAGAAGCTAACCTCTTGAACTTTTATATTTAAATAGGTCTTGAGTAACCTTTCTCTTCCTAAATTCCTATTTCATTCTTTTCAACCCATTTCACATGGTTTAAAACACACAGTTTATCGAAAAATTTGATCTATAACATACAAATTTTCTCCGGCCCCCCCAGTATATGGAAAAAACCACAACATGGTATCATATGTGGTACCTTTATTTCATAATTAAATAAATTATTAATTAATGAATTAAATATCTATACAAAATTGGCTCGGGATTGGCGACATAGCCTAATGGGAATGAAATGATTGCCATACATACATAGAAACCGTATGTAGGCGTCGGGTCTGTACAACCACGAGAAACCTTCATTATATCACGTGAACCAAATTTTCCATTTGCTAACCCATGCAAAATACAAGGGAGAAAGAGTCAACAACCTTTGCAAAATCAGCAATTTATACGAAAATATGAAGATATATTAAAGGAACGGCTCTCAGGGCTGTTTATGTTACAGCGAACGCTTAAACAGGGAGGAGTGTTTTTGTTTTCCTAAAGTTCTGAGTGAATTCCTTATAATAAAATTAATACATAAAATAGGATAGGCCTATCCCCAGAAGTGTCTATATTGTGACAGCCCATATTTATTACAAGACGTTAACTCATTGCGTAACTCCATCGTGGCGGCCCTACACCGAAAAAGATCGTAACGCCCTGCATCGAAGCAAACTAAGATCCATCAAAATTAAGGTGAGGCAATTTCATTTTCATTCTAATATTAGGCGTCTAAAATCCCGACGCTAAAATTACCATAAACAATTAAATATAAAGAGGTCCTTTAAAGACCTACATATGCATAACTCTCTAACGAAAAAATATAGGGCTTTTGTCGTTCACTCTCCACTGAAATCTGCTGGACATTTCCAACGGATGAGGGTAACAGGCAATCAACCCATAGCTCTATATATTTTTCATATGGTGGCCCGTGTGGGGAAGGGTTATTTTGCTGTGAAAACCTTAACCTTGAATAAAATAAGAAAACAGAATTAAAACAAACAAACAAAAAAAAAATTACACCTTATCAAAACATTTGACATCTGAACAGAATTTATTCCATGTTTGGCTTTTTCACTACATATAAATAATAATAAATTACGAAGCCTACCTCACAAAGTAGACCTACTCTTTACATTCAAGGCCTATTCTAACTAAAAACACTAAATTATAATTCAACCTGTGGTGTAGGTTATAAAATTTATTTCAGCAATTTAACTTACTAATAAGACTCATTAACATCACAAAAATTAAGTGCAGAACTGTAACATCACAAAAATTAAGTGCAGACTGTAACATCACAAAAATTAAGTGCAGAAACGTAACATCACAAAAATTAAGTGCAGAACTGTAACATCACAAAAATTAAGTGCAGAACTGTAACATCACAAAAATTAAGTGCAGAACTGTAACATCACAAAAATTAAGTGCAGAACTGTACATCACAAAAATTAAGTGCAGAACTGTAACATCACAAAATAAAAATTATACATACAGTATATAAATATATACAAAACAAAGACTGTGTTAATGAAAACAGGGCAGGAGTATTGTCATATTTCCTATGGAAAATAAATTAAATTGCAACACCCTTTCATTTTGGAAAGAGTGAGGACTTTATAAAATGCTACACTTTTATATTAAAAAGTGAGGAAAAACAAAAATGGAATAACAAATAAAACGTAAATTAATTATAGGTAATCTAAGATGGTTTTGTGGCCTTCCCTTGGCCACAGCCCAAACTATTACAAGGGTTTTGTGGCCTCCCCTTGGCCACAACCCAAACTATAACAAGGGTCTTGTGGCCTCCCATGGCCACAGACCAAACTATTACAAGGGTTTTGTGGCCTCCCCTTCGCCACAGCCCAAACTATTACAAGGGTCTTGTGGCCTACCTTGGCCACAACCCAAACTATTACAAGGGTTTTGTGGCCTCCCTTGGCCACGACTCAAACTATTACAAGGGTCTTGTGGCCTACCTTGGCAACAACCCAAACTATAACAAGGGTCTTGTGGCCTCCCATGGCCACAGACCAAACTATTACAAGGGTTTTGTGGCCTCCCCTTGGCCACAGCCCAAAACTATTACAAGGGTCTTGTGGCCTCCCTTGGCCACAGACCAAACTATTACAAGGGTCTTGTGGCCTCCCCTTGGCCACAGCCCAAACTATTACAAGGGTCTTGTGGCCTACCTTGGCCACAACCCAAACTATTACGAGGGTTTTGTGGCCTCCCCTTGGCACAGCCCAAACTATTACAAGGGTTTTATGGCCTCCCTTGGCCACAGCCCAAACTATTACAAGGGTTTTATGGCCTCCCATGGCCAGAGACCAAACAACACAAAAACAGTACAGGATTCAAAGCCCCAAGCCCTCCAGATCTACCTGTGGAGGAGTAACATTTACTCCACTAAAACTACGGGTATTGACTAGTCTGAAGTGGTAGGAGGTTTGAATACAGTACAACTCTTTAAACCAGCATTTAAAAATTGGTGACATAAAATTTACACAGATAAATAATGAGCAAAGTTAATAACTTTACTTTAATTCCACAAATTTCCTATACCTAAGGGGAGTCGAAACTGATTGAAATAACTTTAACTAAACTTCAGAAGCTAACCTCTTGAACTTTTATATTTAAATAGGTCTTGAGTAACCTTTCTCTTCCTAAATTCCTATTTCATTCTTTTCAATCCATTTCACATGGTTTAAAACACACAGTTTATCAAAAAATTTGATCTATAACATACAAATTTTTCTCCGGCCCCCCCCAGTATATGGAAAAACCACAACATGGTATCATATGTGGTACCTTTATTTCATAATTAAATATAAATTATTAATTAATTGAATTAAATATCTATACAAAATTGGCTCGGGATTGGCGACATAGCCTAATGGGAATGAAATGATTGCCATACATACATAGAAACCGTATGTAGGCGTCGGGTCTGTACAACCACGAGAAACCTTCATTTATATCACGTGAACCAAATTTTCCATTTGCTAACCCATGCAAAATACAAGGGAGAAAGAGTCAACAACCTTTGCAAAATCAGCAATTTATACGAAAATATGAAGATATATTAAAGGAACGGCTCTCAGGGCTGTTTATGTTACAGCGAACGCTTTAAAACAGGGAGGATGTGTTTTTGTTTTCCCTAAAGTTCTGAGTGAATTCCTTATAATAAAATTAATACATAAAATAGGATAGGCCTATCCCCAGAAGTGTCTATATTGTGACAGCCCATATTTATTACAAGACGTTAACTCATTGCGTAACTCCATCGTGGCGGCCCTACACCGAAAAAGATCGTAACGCCCTGCATCGAAGCAAACTAAGATCCATAAAAAATTAAGGTGAGGCAATTTCATTTTCATTCTAATATTAGGCGTCTAAAATCCGACGCTAAAAATTACCATAAACAATTAAATATAAAGAGGTCCTTTAAAGACCTACATATGCATAACTCTCTAACGAAAAAATATAGGGCTTTTGTCGTTCACTCTCCACTGAAATCTGCTGGACATTTCCAACGGATGAGGGTAACAGGCAATCAACCCATAGCTCTATATATTTTTTCATATGGTGGCCCGTGTGGGGAGGGTTATTTGCTGTGAAAACCTTAACCTTGAATAAAATAAGAAAACAGAATTAAAACAACAAAAAAAAAAAAAATTACGCCTTATCAAACATTTTGACATCTGAACAGAATTTATTCCATGTTTGGCTTTTTCACTACATATAAATAATAATAAATTACGAAGCCTACCTCACAAAGTAGACCCTACTCTTTACATTCAAGGCCTATTCTAACTAAAAACACTAAATTTATAATTCAACCTGTGGTGTAGGTTATAAAATTTATTTCAGCAATTTAACTTACTCATAAGACTCATTAACATCACAAAAATTAAGTGCAGAACTGTAACATCACAAAAATTAAGTGCAGAACTGTAACATCACAAAAATTAAGTGCAGAACTGTAACATCACAAAAATTAAGTGCAGAACTGTAACATCACAAAATAAAAATTATACATACAGTATATAAATATATACAAAACAAAGACTGTGTTAATGAAAACAGGGCAGGAGTATTGTCATATTTCCTATGGAAAATAAATTAAATTGCAACACTCTTTCATTTGGAAAGAGTGAGGACTTTATAAAATGCTACACTTTTTATATTAAAAAGTGAGGAAAAACAAAAATGGAATAACAAATAAACGTAAATTAATTATAGGTAATCTAAGATGGGTTTTGTGGCCTTCCCTTGGCCACAGCCCAAACTATTACAAGGGTTTTGTGGCCTCCCCTTGGCCACAACCCAAACTATAACAAGGTCTTGTGGCCTCCCATGGCCACAGACCAAACTATTACAAGGGTTTGTGGCCTCCCCTTGGCCACAGCCCAAACTATTACAAGGGTTTTATGGCCTCCCATGGCCAGATACCAAACAACACAAAAACAGTACAGGATTCAAAGCCCCAAGCCCTCCAGATCTACCTGTGGAGGAGTAACATTTACTCCACTAAAACTACGGGTATTGACTAGTCTGAAGTGGTAGGAGGTTTGATACAGTACAAACTCTTTAAACCAGCATTTAAAAATTGGTGACATAAAATTTACACAGATAAATAATGAGCAAAGTTAATAACTTTACTATAATTCCATAAATTTCCTATACCTAAGGGGAGTCGAACTGATTGAAATAACTTTAAACTAAACTTCAGAAGCTAACCTCTGAACTTTTATATTTAAATAGGTCTTGAGTAACCTTTCTCTTCCTAAATTCCTATTTCATTCTTTTCAATCCATTTCACATGGTTTAAAACACAGTTTATCAAAAAATTTGAATATAACATACAAATTTTTCTCCGGCCCCACCCAGTATATGGAAAAACCACAACATGGTATCATATGTGGTACCTTTATTTCATAATTAAATATAAATTATTAATTAATTGAATTAAATATCTATACAAAATTGGCTCGGGATTGGCGACATAGCCTAATGGGAATGAAATGATTGCCATACATACATAGAAACCGTATGTAGGCGTCGGGTCTGTACAACCACGAGAAACCTTCATTTATATCACGTGAACCAAATTTCCATTTGCTAACCATGCAAAATACAAGGAGAGAAAGAGTCAAACAACCTTTGAAAAATCAGCAATTTATACGAAAATATGAAGATATATTAAAGGAACGGCTCTCAGGGCTGTTTATGTTACAGCGAACGCTTTAAACAGGGAGGATGTGTTTTGTTTTCCACTAAAGTTCTGAGTGAATTCCTTATAATAAAATTAATACATAAAATAGGATAGGACATAAAATAGGATAGGCCTATCCCCAGAAGTGTCTATATTGTGACAGCCCATATTTATTACAAGACGTTAACTCATTGCGTAACTCCATCGTGGCGGCCCTACACCGAAAAAGATCGTAACGCCCTGCATCGAAGCAAACTAAGATCCATAAAAATTAAGGTGAGGCAATTTCATTTTCATTCTAATATTAGGCGTCTAAAATCCCGACGCTAAAATTACCATAAACAATTAAATATAAAGAGGTCCTTTAAAGACCTACATATGCGTAACTCTCTAACGAAAAAATATAGGGCTTTTGTCGTTCACTCTCCACTGAAATCTGCTGGACATTTCCAACGGATGAGGGTAACAGGCAATCAACCCATAGCTCTATATATTTTTTCATATGGTGGCCCGTGTGGGGGAGGGTTATTTGCTGTGAAAACCTTAACCTTGAATAAAATAAGAAAACAGAATTAAAACAAACAAAAAAAAAAAAAAATTACGCCTTATCAAACATTTTGACATCTGAACAGAATTTATTCCATGTTTGGCTTTTTCACTACATATAAATAATAATAAATTACGAAGCCTACCTCACAAAGTAGACCCTACTCTTTACATTCAAGGCCTATTCTAACTAAAAACACTAAATTTATAATTCAACCTGTGGTGTAGGTTATAAAATTTATTTCAGCAATTTAACTTACTCATAAGACTCATTAACATCACAAAAATTAAGTGCAGAACTGTAACATCACAAAAATTAAGTGCAGAACTGTAACATCACAAAAATTAAGTGCAGAACTGTAACATCACAAAAATTAAGTGCATAACTGTAACATCACAAAAATTAAGTGCAGAACTGTAACATCACAAAAATTAAGTGCAGAACTGTAACATCACAAAATAAAAATTATACATACAGTATATAAATATATACAAAACAAAGACTGTGTTAATGAAAACAGGGCAGGAGTATTGTCATATTTCCTATGGAAAATAAATTAAATTGCAACACTCTTTCATTTTGGAAAGAGTGAGGACTTTATAAAATGCTACACTTTTTATATTAAAAAGTGAGGAAAAACAAAAATGGAATAACAAATAAAACGTAAATTAATTATAGGTAATCTAAGATGGGTTTTGTGGCCTTCCCTTGGCCACAGCCCAAACTATTACAAGGGTTTTGTGGCCTCCCCTTGGCCACAACCCAAACTATAACAAGGGTCTTGTGGCCTCCCATGGCCACAGACCAAACTATTACAAGGGTTTTGTGGCCTCCCCTTCGCCACAGCCCAAACTATTACAAGGGTCTTGTGGCCTACCTTGGCCACAACCCAAACTATTACAAGGGTTTTGTGGCCTCCCCTTGGCCACGACTCAAACTATTACAAGGGTCTTGTGGCCTACCTTGGCCACAACCCAAACTATAACAAGGGTCTTGTGGCCTCCCATGGCCACAGACCAAACTATTACAAGGGTTTTGTGGCCTCCCCTTGGCCACAGCCCAAACTATTACAAGGGTCTTGTGGCCTCCCTTGGCCACAGACCAAACTATTACAAGGGTCTTGTGGCCTCCCCTTGGCCACAGCCCAAACTATTACAAGGGTCTTGTGGCCTACCTTGGCCACAACCCAAACTATTACGAGGGTTTTGTGGCCTCCCCTTGGCTACAGCCCAAACTATTACAAGGGTTTTATGGCCTCCCCTTGGCCACAGCCCAAACTATTACAAGGGTTTTATGGCCTCCCATGGCCAGAGACCAAACAACACAAAAACAGTACAGGATTCAAAGCCCCAAGCCCTCCAGATCTACCTGTGGAGGAGTAACATTTACTCCACTAAAACTACGGGTATTGACTAGTCTGAAGTGGTAGGAGGTTTGAATACAGTACAAACTCTTTAAACCAGCATTTAAAAATTGGTGACATAAAATTTACACAGATAAATAATGAGCAAAGTTAATAACTTTACTTTAATTCCACAAATTTCTTATACCTAAGGGGAGTCAAACTGATTGAAATAACTTTAACTAAACTTCAGAAGCTAACCTCTTGAACTTTTATATTTAAATAGGTCTTGAGTAACCTTTCTCTTCCTAAATTCCTATTTCATTCTTTTCAACCCATTTCACATGGTTTAAAACACACAGTTTATCGAAAAATTTGATCTATAACATACAAATTTTTCTCCGGCCCCCCCCAGTATATGGAAAAACCACAACATGGTATCATATGTGGTACCTTTATTTCATAATTAAATATAAATTATTAATTAATTGAATTAAATATCTATACAAAATTGGCTCGGGATTGGCGACATAGCCTAATGGGAATGAAATGATTGCCATACATACATAGAAACCGTATGTAGGCGTCGGGTCTGTACAACCACGAGAAACCTTCATTTATATCACGTGAACCAAATTTTCCATTTGCTAACCCATGCAAAATACAAGGGAGAAAGAGTCAACAACCTTTGCAAAATCAGCAATTTATACGAAAATATGAAGATATATTAAAGGAACGGCTCTCAGGGCTGTTTATGTTACAGCGAACGCTTTAAACAGGGAGGATGTGTTTTTGTTTTCCCTAAAGTTCTGAGTGAATTCCTTATAATAAAATTAATACATAAAATAGGATAGGCCTATCCCCAGAAGTGTCTATATTGTGACAGCCCATATTTATTACAAGACGTTAACTCATTGCGTAACTCCATCGTGGCGGCCCTACATCGAAAAAGATCGTAACGCCCTGCATCGAAGCAAACTAAGATCCATCAAAATTAAGGTGAGGCAATTTCATTTTCATTCTAATATTAGGCGTCTAAAATCCCGACGCTAAAATTACCATAAACAATTAAATATAAAGAGGTCCTTTAAAGACCTACATATGCATAACTCTCTAACGAAAAAATATAGGGCTTTTGTCGTTCACTCTCCACTGAAATCTGCTGGACATTTCCAACGGATGAGGGTAACAGGCAATCAACCCATAGCTCTATATATTTTTTCATATGGTGGCCCGTGTGGGGAAGGGTTATTTGCTGTGAAAACCTTAACCTTGAATAAAATAAGAAAACAGAATTAAAACAAACAAACAAAAAAAAAAATTACGCCTTATCAAACATTTTGACATCTGAACAGAATTTATTCCATGTTTGGCTTTTTCACTACATATAAAAATAATAAATTACGAAGCCTACCTCACAAAGTAGACCCTACTCTTTACATTCAAGGCCTATTCTAACTAAAAACACTAAATTTATAATTCAACCTGTGGTGTAGGTTATAAAATTTATTTCAGCAATTTAACTTACTAATAAGACTCATTAACATCACAAAAATTAAGTGCAGAACTGTAACATCACAAAAATTAAGTGCAGAACTGTAACATCACAAAAATTAAGTGCAGAACTGTAACATCACAAAAATTAAGTGCAGAACTGTAACATCACAAAAATTAAGTGCAGAACTGTAACATCACAAAAATTAAGTGCAGAACTGTAACATCACAAAATAAAAATTATACATACAGTATATAAATATATACAAAACAAAGACTGTGTTAATGAAAACAGGGCAGGAGTATTGTCATATTTCCTATGGAAAATAAATTAAATTGCAACACCCTTTCATTTTGGAAAGAGTGAGGACTTTATAAAATGCTACACTTTTATATTAAAAAGTGAGGAAAAACAAAAATGGAATAACAAATAAAACGTAAATTAATTATAGGTAATCTAAGATGGGTTTTGTGGCCTTCCCTTGGCCACAGCCCAAACTATTACAAGGGTTTTGTGGCCTCCCCTTGGCCACAACCGAAACTATAACAAGGGTCTTGTGGCCTCCCATGGCCACAGACCAAACTATTACAAGGGTTTTGTGGCCTCCCCTTCGCCACAGCCCAAACTATTACAAGGGTCTTGTGGCCTACCTTGGCCACAACCCAAACTATTACAAGGGTTTTGTGGCCTCCCCTTGGCCACGACTCAAACTATTACAAGGGTCTTGTGGCCTACCTTGGCCACAACCCAAACTATAATAAGGGTCTTGTGGCCTCCCATGGCCACAGACCAAACTATTACAAGGGTTTTGTGGCCTCCCCTTGGCCACAGCCCAAACTATTACAAGGGTCTTGTGGCCTCCCTTGGCCACAGACCAAACTATTACAAGGGTCTTGTGGCCTCCCCTTGGCCACAGCCCAAACTATTACAAGGGTCTTGTGGCCTACCTTGGCCACAACCCAAACTATTACGAGGGTTTTGTGGCCTCCCCTTGGCCACAGCCCAAACTATTACAAGGGTTTTATGGCCTCCCCTTGGCCACAGCCCAAACTATTACAAGGGTTTTATGGCCTCCCATGGCCAGAGACCAAACAACACAAAAACAGTACAGGATTCAAAGCCCCAAGCCCTCCAGATCTACCTGTGGAGGAGTAACATTTACTCCACTAAAACTACGGGTATTGACTAGTCTGAAGTGGTAGGAGGTTTGAATACAGTACAAACTCTTTAAACCAGCATTTAAAAATTGGTGACATAAAATTTACACAGATAAATAATGAGCAAAGTTAATAACTTTACTTTAATTCCACAAATTTCCTATACCTAAGGGGAGTCGAACTGATTGAAATAACTTTAACTAAACTTCAGAAGCTAACCTCTTGAACTTTTATATTTAAATAGGTCTTCAGTAACCTTTCTCTTCCTAAATTCCTATTTCATTCTTTTCAATCCATTTCACATGGTTTAAAACACACAGTTTATCAAAAAATTTGATCTATAACATACAAATTTTTCTCCGGCCCCCCCCAGTATATGGAAAAACCACAACATGGTATCATATGTGGTACCTTTATTTCATAATTAAATATAAATTATTAATTAATTGAATTAAATATCTATACAAAATTGGCTCGGGATTGGCAACATAGCCTAATGGGAATGAAATGATTGCCATACATACATAGAAACCGTATGTAGGCGTCGGGTCTGTACAACCACGAGAAACCTTCATTTATATCACGTGAACCAAATTTTCCATTTGCTAACCCATGCAAAATACAAGGGAGAAAGAGTCAACAACCTTTGCAAAATCAGCAATTTATACGAAAATATGAAGATATATTAAAGGAACGGCTCTCAGGGCTGTTTATGTTACAGCGAACGCTTTAAACAGGGAGGATGTGTTTTTGTTTTCCCTAAAGTTCTGAGTGAATTCCTTATAATAAAATTAATACATAAAATAGGATAGGCCTATCCCCAGAAGTGTCTATATTGTGACAGCCCATATTTATTACAAGACGTTAACTCATTGCGTAACTCCATCGTGGCGGCCCTACACCGAAAAAGATCGTAACGCCCTGCATCGAAGCAAACTAAGATCCATAAAAATTAAGGTGAGGCAATTTCATTTTCATTCTAATATTAGGCGTCTAAAATCCCGACGCTAAAATTACCATAAACAATTAAATATAAAGAGGTCCTTTAAAGACCTACATATGCATAACTCTCTAACGAAAAAATATAGGGCTTTTGTCGTTCACTCTCCACTGAAATCTGCTGGACATTTCCAACGGATGAGGGTAACAGGCAATCAACCCATAGCTCTATATAGTTTTTCATATATATATATATATATATATATATATATATATATATATATATATATATATATATATATAATATATATATATATATACAGTGCCCGCGAAAAGTATCCGATCACCCTTGAAATTTGTATTTTTTACATAAAAAACAATGTTTAAATGTATACTAACCTTATATTAGTATTTTGTCATCTGTCCTTTGGTTTGGATGACTTGTTCTAGACGTTTTGGCATGGATTTAATCAAGTTTTGACAAACTTCCACTGATATTTCCTTGCACCATACCTTTTTGATGGCCTCTTGTAATTTTTCGACTGAGCCAGTGTCGTGGCATTCAACCTTATTTTTTATTATTAGCCACAGATTTTCTATCGGATTGAGATCTGGACTATTACCAGGCCAATCCAAAATATCAAATTTATTGTCAGTAATCCATTTTGTCACTATTTTGGCCGTGTGACATGGTGCACCATCATGCATGTATGTTTTTGTCCTTTGGATTGCCATTGCCATTGGAAGTTTATCCTGTAGCATTGCTAAATACCGTGCACCATTCATAGTTGTGTTCTTCGGAAGAAAATATAAGTTTCCACGCCCATAGTAACCGAAACAACCCCAAACCATCACACTTGGAGGGTGTTTCATTGTCTTTAGGGTGTATTTAGGGTCCATCCTATTTGAGCCAATAGGCCGGCGAACCTTTTCTGGACAACTTCTGAATGTCAAAAATGTCGACTCATCGCTAAATAAAACCTTCTTCCAGTCATCAACAGTCCAATGAATGTATTTTTTACAAAATGCGACACGTTTTTTACGCATTTTTTCATTAATGAACGGTTTCTTAGCAGCATGGCGAGATGGTAATCCGAGTTCTTTTTGGAGCCGCTCCTGGATAGTTCGTTCAGAAACACCAGATAACAAATTATTCATATTAAATTTTATTCTTTCGCAGTTATTGTTGGGTTTTTCAATACTAAACGTTTCATAAGTTTGTCTGTTCGCGAATTTGTTTTTCTCGGTCTGCCAGATCGTATTTTAGGGACTGGCGTGGTTAGGCCACCATTGTTCTTAGCCCGTGAAACCCATAAATTAACGGTACTTTGGGATATGTTTAATTCCTTAGCTATCTGTCTCTGTGATTTCCCACATGCATGCAAAGCAACAATAGCACCTCGACAATCACTCTTAAATTGTTTTTAGCACATTATATATAAATTTTATTTACACCACTTTCTGTAAAAAAAAAAAAAATATCAAGAAATTTACACAAACAGTGAAATCTGACAAATTTGAGACACAGCCACCCGCAACGAAGGCTACCAGAACACTAATTTGAGAATGCGTTGGATAGCTCTCATATCAGCGAGCAACCTCAAAGTTACCAGATGTCGCTAGAACAAATAGAAAGTGAATTACGTGTCTCTGAATATCAAGGGAAAATATTGTATTTTCTTGAGTGATCGGATACTTTTCGCGGGCACTGTATATATATATATATACAGAAAGAGAGAGAGAGAGAGAGAGAATTAAAACTTGTCAGACTATGTTAAAACTAAGTCAAAATACTCGGTTCAACTTCGGACATCTCATTTCCATTGAAGAGACCCCTGAGTGATGCAGTTTCAGACAAATTCATTGTAAAAAATGTGTCAAAGAGTGACGCATTTCAATACGTCAATTTTTTTTTAGAAATTAAGGATTCAGACTCATTTTAATAAAGTAAAAATTGTAATGAGTTACCAAAAATTCTACACACTATTTAGTTTTTCATAATTTACGGATAACAACCTATCATCAATATTTAGGAGATGCACGGCCTCCGAATTCAGACATGAAAATTAGTTAATCTTGTGTGTTTTTATGTGCTCTATTCATAATTGACCATCATTTTTTGTGAAATCACTTCAAAGTATGAAAATTTTTCAATTTAAAAAAAAAAAATTCATATTTCGAAGTGAAAGCACGGGAAATGATGAGGAAATATGAATAAAGCACATAAAAACATACAAGATCAACTAATTTTCTTTACTAAAATAAACCTAACCAAACCTAACCTAACCTAACCTTCATTAAAACGAACCTAACCTAACCTAACCTTCACTAAAACGAACCTAACCTAACCTTCACTAAATCGATGGAAAAATAACTAACCTTTTATTGTGGCGGTGGATAAAGTTTCGCGATTTCTAGCAAAAAATAATGCAGGATAGTCTTGTGGTTTTTGTGTTCTGCTTGAAATAGGTAGCACGCAAAGTACTGCTGGTAATTTTTTTTTTGTTACCATCTCTCAAAACCCATGCCTTTATATCTTCTCAAAGTCTTTCTATATTCGGCGTATGCGCGCCACGCCACTTAAATTCTCGAATTAGCCCTCCTATAAGTGGACGCTTATAGTTCAGCTAATTTTTCCTGAGATATTTTACTTCTCAATGCTGGATTCATTTTGGTTGTACTATTCAGATTCTTCCCAATTTATCGGTGTCTTTTCTCTCTCAAGTATAAGCTTTCTAACTTAGAGACTGAGCCTGAGTAGGCCTATCGTATATCAAGAGGCCTAGGTCTAACACTAGGATCAGTTTTCAGGGTCACAGGATGGTTCTTAAGCTTGAAAGTCTTTACTAGCCAAGTCCTAGCCGAATAAATAAAATTAATAAATGCATGAAAGACACTTGGAAGAGCTTAGTTTACATAGAATAAATGGGTGCTACTATAGCGTGATTCCTACCGGTGACTTCGATACTATAGGGTGATTCCTACCCGTTTTGGTTCGAAACTACAGTACTCTAGAGTGTGATTCCTATCCAAGGTATAAATGAAAATATAATAAATATAAAATGCTATTTATTATTCAATTTTATTTATTTAAAAAATAGTTTCGGTGCTACTATAGTATGTGGTCTACCTACGATTGGTTAGGTTTAGTCACGATATTTTCGTTAAAACTAACGAAAATATCATGACTAAACCTAACCAATCGTCAAGGGCGATGGACATTGGAATGTAAACAAGCAATTAGTAAACAAGGTAAGAAGCTATAATTAAAAGGTAGACCGCCGAATCGAGGTAGGAATCACGCTATAGTAGCACCAATAAATGAATCAATGCACAAATATAATAATTGTTTACTCCTCTTTTCGATATAGCCTATAAGTACGACCACTAAATAAACTGCGTCACCATTTCAAAATATATTTAACCAAAATACGAATGTGTGTAAACGCAAAGAATAGAAAACTAACTTATTATACAAATGAAATATTTAATTTCTATGCCTTCATATATCTGAAATATTTAAGCACCGTTTTCAGATGTTTGAAATATCTCGTACACATTTCAAAATTGTTATTATTCATTTCAGAGAGCTAGAGTTCACTAAATACTTTAATGAGATGTCGAGTACACGTTTCATATATATAACCAAACGTCTCGTACCATTTAGAGTGCACTTACTTCTTCTCATCATAATTTAGACATTCTGATAAATAAAACGAACAGGCAATTAAAGCATGTTTATAAATAGCTGGGTGCTAATAAACTTTTACTGAACCTGACAGAGTCATCTTTTATGATTATTACCACAAAACCTACAAATACAAACAATCAAATAAAAATTGGAAATACTACTCTTGCAAAGTTGAATGAAATTAAAGTTCTTGGCATTAATTTAGACGAAAAATTATATTTCAAAAGTCATGTACAACATATCAAATCCAAAATATTAAGATTTCTCTTCATATTATTTAAACTAAAAAAAGACAATTCCTTAAGACGCACTCCTTACCCTATATTATTCCTTCATCCATCCACATTTATTATATTGCATTACAATATGGGGTAGCTCAAAGAAATATATACTGTAAAGCAGTGCTCTTCAACCTTTTTATGCTTACCGCCCATTTTTGTAACTTTTGCGAGGGTAAAATCTCCATATCGCCCAAAATGCAAAAACTCAAACTAAAAGTTATATACCCTGCATAAAACAATAAAATTAATTGCAATTACCTTTAGATTAATGAGATCATTGAGCCACTAGTGGGCGGTACCTCCCAGGTTGAAGAGCACTGCTGTAAAGCATCCTTTGGAAGTCATAAAAAAATGTCTCCAAACTCTTTCAAATAATGATAACAAAGTTATACTCCCTCACTGTTTAAAGCTTTAAGTATCTTAAAACTAAATGACCTATACAACTTCATTAGTGATGTCAGTATGTTCAGTGTTATCGATAAAAATCAACATACATCGCCATTCAAATTCATCATCATTATAACACTGCACTCCCAGATATTTTATATGCAAACCTAACTATACAATGGAAACTGCAGGAAATGCACTCTCTTTTAAAGGAGCAGATGTATGGAATGCAATTCCTGTAAATATCAGACAGGCTTCATCGTTAAATGTATTTCCCAATTCACTAAAGAAGTGCTTCACTGATGCCATTATTAACTTAGTAATGAACCTTTGGTTCTCATTCTCATTCTATAATTAACTATGTAAAATATGCTACTGTCGTTATATAATTTTAATTTTATGTAATAAATAAACTGAATCCCATCAGTTCTGCCTAAAACGTTTCCATGCTTCCAATGTCATGTTCAGATTAGAATACTTATATTAATACCATATCAGATATTTAAATTGTAGAGAAACCTATTGAAAAATATTTTAAAACTTTATATATTTTGTATTCTTTTTTTGAATACATTTTTTGTATTTTGTATTTTTCCACAAGAATTCTCGTTTGACCTCTGCTCGGAACACTGTTAACAACCGTCCACAAACCTCAAGCAGGTTGTTGAAAATTTTTCGGCGGAGTTGCACCCAAGACAGGCCGAATGGTGCCTCTGCAGGGTTGTAAAATCTTCACGAGCGTTGGCAGTATAAGAATGACACCGTTGCTTACGTAAAGGTAACTTCTTTAATTACCAATGAGATTGTAACACTGTTCCTGTGTTAAAGATTTTCTTATATTTGATACTATGTATAGTCAAAAGAAATATAAATTTTATCGAGGATAAAGCTATGGGAAATATACCGTAAGGTTTTAAAAATCCCAAGTAATAACACTGTAAAAAATGTTTCACATTTCCCAACGAACTTGTTGGGACTTTTGCGTGTATCAGTGACAAGGAAATGCCGTGACCTTTTTTGTAAATTTTAACCTGAAGTTTACGTGTTTATAATCCCATTAGGACAAGGGTTATCTTTGCTGATTAGGAGTTTGTAGTTTTCTCACTGCAGGTGTATAGTTCTTTTCGATACGAGATATTTGCCGAATCAGAGCTTTGGATCACGCAACAAAACAGATGGCACGGCTCCAAAAATCTTATTTGTTGTGACTTCTTAAGAAATAATAATAATCATTGAACTTAACACATATGCCACACTGGTTTGTTGGGACATTGCTGAAGCATTTTTTTTCGCTTTTTTATGATTGGGTACTACTTTTTAAAAATAAAAGCAATTATAAACATCTACCCCGTTACTCATTTTCCCACTACCATTAATATATGCATTATATACAGGAAGGAGAATTATATGTATTTTTTTATGCAAGAAGTATGGGCCAGGGGCGGATGCCCGAAATTTCCTAACCCTCATCATAGAGGAAGAAGAAAGCCAAAATCAAGGTCCAGAGTTTTTGAAATGCCTGGATACTCTACGTTTGAAAGATTGGCGGTCATAGACAGAGGGAAAGATGGAATGAGTAAGATTGTTCCAGAGTTCACCGGTTGAGTAGATGAAAGATTGAAAATACCGATTAACATCTTCTATTATAGTTCGACAGAAAAAGAATGAAAATGTGTCGAAAGTCTGGTACTACGTGCTCTTCTTAAAGGAGGAGGCATGCAGTCAGATAATTCAGAAGAGCAGTGTCCGTTATAATAGTGCTAGTAAGGAGAGAGTGAGTCAACTTTCCGGCGAAGAGAAAGGGATTGAAAACAATCAGTAAGAGGCGGGGAATTGATGAGACGAAAGCCTTTGATTCCATTCGGTCAAGTAGAGCTGTGTGGGTTGAGACACCGGACACGTGAGAAGCGTACTCCGTACAGAGGCGGAAAAACCACATACAGAGACAACAAAATTGAAGAGTCAACTGCAGAGCCGGTACAACACACCTAACTTCTTAGAAGCTGTTTTGGAAAGAGAGTATATGTGATCTTTCCAGGAAAGATCACAAGAAAAATAAGGATTGAGGAAGATGAAGGATTAAGTTGTGTATTGTTGAAGGTAAGGGGATAGTCGTGTGGAAGATTGTGACGAGTAGACAGATGAAGGAACTGAGTTTTGGGGGCTTTGAAAGCCACAAGGTTTTCTCTGTCTCATTCAGAGAGAGTAGAAAGATCAGAGGTCAGGTGTACCATAGCCACCCTACACGAATCATGGAGAGTGTTGAGAGGAACGCTTCTTGAAGAGGGTGGAGAAATGAAGAGTGGAATCATCGGCCATAGGAGTGGATAGGACAGGAAGTGCGACTTAACAGATCATTGATGAATAAAAGAAAAAGAGTGGGAGACAGGACAGAACCCTGAAGAACAGCACTATTAGACGACAACACGAATTTGGACTGTTTCGATGTGATAGAAGATTGAGGGAAGTCTTTGTTTTCTATGAAACACAAGTTATTTATGCAGAAACTTGAAATATATTTACAGTATTACGTCGATACAATATATGAGAAAGAGAAAACCTCATCAACTTGAGTAGTCTCAAACTTAAAGAAAAACAAACAGAAACATTTAGGGAATTCATAACAACACTAAACCACTCCACAGAAACATCCAGGCTGTACAAGATTAGAAACAGCATTATCCACTCTAACAGCGGCATTCACACCTCACACGCGGCTATCTGTCGCAACCAAAATAATATCCCCACATATACACAACAAGCTAACATTCTAGTTAATCACTACGCAAAGATAAGTCACTTAAACAGAGACAACAACCAGAAACACGCAGACAGACAAACAGCCAGACACAATAAAAACTACAGACTCGACACGACCATTACACCCTTCAATACAAACCAGACCACCAACATCATCAAACATATTAAGAATTCGAGGGCTACTGGACCAGACAACATATCTAACATACACCTTAAACACTGGGGCCCACAGGGAATACTAGCTCTCACAAATATCAGCATATATTCAACCCCAACACTGTATTATTCCTGACATGGAAACAAGGTAAAATTATTACACTACTCAAACCAAACAAAAATTTAACAGAACCAGCTTCCTACAGACCCATTACTTTACTATGCCCACCTTCCAAAGTAACAGAAAGACTAATCTTACAAATCACCAACCCACACATACCACTATCGCCTACTCAACATGGATTCAAACCTCACCACTCGACCACGACATTACTCACTAACCTCACGCAGCACATCATGGATGGCATTAACTCCAGACGACCAGCTCAACGTACACTATTAGCAACAATAGACATTAGTAAAGCATTTGATGCTATCCCACGCTTCCCTCTCATAAACAAAATACTCAACACAAACATGCACAATAACACCAAAAATTGGCTGAGCATCTATCTTTCAGGAAGATACTCACACGTCACATTTAATGGCAAGTCATCCATAACCAAGCTTTTTCCGAACGGGGTCCCTCAAGGCTCTGTTCTCTCACCAACACTGTTCAACTTATACATGCATGACATTCCAACACCCATAGATAACAAGCTTACCTTATCATCATATGCAGATGACATCACTCTAACATCCACCCACAACAACATCGACACCGCTACAAATAACCTACAAACATATATGAACAGTATACAAGACTGGCACACACACAATAGACTCAAAGTAGCGCCCACAAAATCAACCATCACCTTGCTTACAAGCAACACAAAAGAATACCATATAACTCCACAGCTTACACTAAACAACACCAACATTCCACACTCACAGGACCAAATATGTGGGGTCACATACAACACATCATTATCTTTTGCAAACCACATTCAGGACATTAAAAAACGTCAAGACTTAACACGCTTAGGCACAAACTTTGGACACCAGCAGAAACTACATCACTCATATACAAACAATATATTCGCTCAGTTATGGACTTTGCAAGCCTATGCTGGGCACTCATTATCTCAAACACACACACATAAACACCTTACAGACAATACAAAACAACGCACTTCGTATCATTACAGGATGCACTCAAACAACACCAATAGAACACCTGCACACAGAAACAAAAATACTGAAAGTTAGGGAACATTTAGACATGAGGAGAACATAATTCATGGTAGCAGCGACAACTAACCCACCACCCTTGCCACTACATGTACAATCATGCACCGACACCTCGCACCATTAAGGTAACACCAGAGAGACATTATACCAAATGCTCCATTCCATACCACGCCCCACAGACATCACACAGTACAGAAAACACATACACACACACCTAACCCACAAATCACTGACACGACTCGGTCCGAATTTGGTCCTAGGTGCGAATCCGCCACCCATTAACAGGTCAGAGATCAGCTTGAGCAAATCGTGTTGTGTTAACTTAGCACGATTCCGATGTGGACATCACCCCAACTTACGGACACATAACACAGACTAGACAACTCCACAGACACCGCCACCTGTGCCAGGACACACCACAAACAATTGAACACTTATGACCTGACTGTACCGCTCTAGCACACTAACGAACACAACATCACTAGTGCGCTGAACCTCTGGTCCACTCCGGAGAGGGATCGGTTACCTGCGTGCCGCCGGCTTGCTCAATCAGGTGGGCTGATCGGCTAAACAACAACACAACACCAACAACAGCACTATTAATAGCAGTGGGAGAAGAACAATGGCCATCTACAACCGCAGCTATAGATCGGCCAGAAAGGAAATTATTGATGAAGGCACAAATAGAAGGATAGAAACCGAAGGAGGGCAGTTTCGAAATTAAAGATTTAGGCCAGACTATCCAATGCGTTTGAGATGTCTAGCGCAATATCAAACGTTTCAACGAAATTGCGAAAAGAGGATGATCAAGAGACAGAGAGATATGCAAGAAGATTGCCAGTAGAGCGTCCCTTGTGGAACCCATATTGACGATCTGAAAGAAGATTGTGAGAAGAGAGGTGTTAAAATTTTTCTATGAGGATAGATTCAAAAACTTTAGGAAGGCGAGAAATCAAAGCAATTGGATGATAGTTGTAGGGTTGAGAGGGGTCACCCTTCTTTGGGACAGGCTGAATGAAAGTGAACTTCCAGCAGATGAAAGACAAAGACGAAAGAATTTGCCTGGGCAGGGTGTCAGCACAGAAGCTCAGTTCTTGAAACAACAGGAAGGCACGATCAGGTCCGTACGCCTTCATATAGTTGAGCTCAGATAGGGCAGAAAGAACATCTTTGGAGGAGATTCTAATTACAGACATAATTAAGTCAGAGGGAGAAGGAGATGGAAGAACAGCACCCGAATCGTCCAGGGTTGAGTTGGAGGCGAAAGTATGAGCGAAGAGTTCAGCTTTTTCGGGAGAAGAGACGGCAACTGAGCTGTCGGATAGAAAAGAGGAGGGAAAGAATAAGAAGTAAAGTTGGTGGAGAGGTTCCTGGCTTGATGCCAGAAAGAGCGAGAAGAATTAGAAGTGGATAGGTTTCCACATTTTTGTTGGATGAAGGAATTTCTGGCGAACAGATATGAGCTGAGTTAGAGTCGGGAGTTGGATGACACCCTTCTGAAAGCCTCCTTTTTGTTGCGAATGGCATTAGACCAAAAAAAGTTAAGCCCAGGTTTTTTTGCATTGGCAGAAGGGATAGAATATGAAACGTACACATCCATGCTTGAGAGGTTCACTCTGTAATGGACTCAGCACATTCGGAAGGGCCCCGGCCACGGAAGCAGTAATCATTCCATAGGAAATCACAGAAATACTGCCTAAGGGACTCCCAATCAGCGGCTCCAACGTGCCAAAGGTGCCTCCTCTTGGGAGGATCCAAAGGCCGAATTGGAGCGATGGGACATGAAACAGATATAAGATTGTGGTCGGAGGAGTCCAACGGAGAAAAAAGTTTGGCAGAGTAAGACGAAGGTTGAGAAGTGAGAAATAAATTCAGAATGTTGGGCCTATCTCAATAGCGATCGGGGATACAAGTAGGGTGCTGTACAATCTGCTGTAGGTCATTTAGGATAGAAAAGTTGTAAGCTAGTTCACCAGGAATTTAGCGAAATGGGAGGAAAACCAAAAGGTTGTGGTGATCATCTAAAATGGAGATTTCAGCAAAAGGAGAGTGGGATAGAATGTATTCCACTTTGAAAGTGAGGTATTCAAAGAATTTTGGCTAGTTAGTAGAATTAGGAGAAAGGTAGACAGTGCAGATGTATTTAGTTTAAGACTGGCATGGAGGCGGTAGCTAGAGGGTTTAGAATTCGGAGGATTCGAGTTCAAGAATAAGAGAACGTGTTAGGTCATTGCGTACCTATACGTAGTACCTACCTTCATAGTGAAACTTGAGTATGGAGAAAGTAAGAGGGTACAGAAAAGGGGTTGCTGTTAGTCGCCACTGAGTTTCAGTGAGGATGAGAAGGTAAGGTTTAGAGGAGGAAAGGTGATGTTGAACAGATTGAAAATTTGAGGAAAGACCACGAATGTTGCAGAAGTTTAAGAAAAGTGAATCAGACAAAGGCCCAGAGCATCTCGAATGGGCAGTAGCAGAACAAGGCCCGCTGCCCTGGTCTGCGTTCCTGGTATCAGCAGCAGGGGAGCCAGAAGTGAGGACATTTATGGTCCCCTACCCAGGGGACTCGAAAGTTGTTGCCATTTTCTTTTTAAATTTTGAAAAGATTATATAATGTAAGATGCATGTATGTATAGCAAAAAAATAGGGAGAGAAGTGTGTGTTTGAGAGCATGCTGGACTGCTCAAAGGGCAGATAAGACACGGAAAAAGCTCAGCTCTGGAGGACAGTGACAGGAGTAGCGAAATGTTCCAGCACTCCCTATCCTCTGCCTAACGCCCGACCCCCCGGGGTACTTTCCTGGTCGAATGGTGTCTACAATCTCCTGCTGTTAATATTCTGTTTCAAGACAAACTTTGAATTAGTGGAATAAAACCACAATATCAACAGGTCCCTTCAAAATATATTGACCGTCCCAAAAGTGTATTTTTAATTTACTTTTAACGCACATACTGTACATTTCTAGAAAACGTAAGTAAAAACATGCGATCATTATACTGTCGTTTTTTGTATGTCTTATGAAAGGCTCAGACTCGTTGTAGCATCGATGCGATAAGATTTTGAATGACGCTATGATATAAAATTTTATAGACAGCGTAATGATGGGGATTTTTAATCTCCTTCACATATATAAGGTCATATGTGATAGGGGACCTATACTTTTTAAGTGGGATAACTACGGGTCGCTACTTTATCTGGACACGGAGGACGGCCTTCCATCCAACTGCTCTTCAGACACAATGTCGCTTAGCTTCGTTAATCGACGGGAAGCGGTATTACGACACTGGTCACGACGTAGCCCTAAATGATGATATGATGAAATCTTTATTGACTGGAAACATATATCTATTGAGTCACGAGTAACTGACCTGAAAAATGTGTCCGGAATTTCCTGGTCTACACCATATATATATATATATATATATATATATATATATATATATATATATATGTTTAGGAGATGCATGGCCTCCGAATTCAGATTTTTTATTCATACCAGTCGTTAGTACATATGATTTGATGAATTTAAAAAAAACTAGACCTTGTGCTTTTACAAAATAAGGGAGACATCGATTTTTTTCACTTTAACGATTTTTTGACATTTTCTGAGAAAAACGGGTTTTGAGACCGAGCTGGTAACAAAAAAACAAAGACCAAAAGACTATCCTGCATTATTTTTTGCAAAAAATCGCAAAACTTTATCCACCGCCACAATAAAAGTTGTCATTTTTCCGTCGATTTAGTGAAGGTTAGGTTAGGTTCGGTTCGTTTTAGTGAAGGTTAGGTTAGGTGGTATTTTTTTAGAACTGTACATTACAGGCTTTTGAGGAATTTTGGAATTTTAGGTTAGGTTAGGTTATGTTAGTTATGTTAGGTTAGGTTATATATTAAAAGTATGTTTTTTCCGATTGTTTTTGATGTTGTTTGAACGAAATTATCCTTCGTTCAAACCTCATCAAAAACCATCAGAAAACATAGTTTTGATTTACAAAGCCTGTAATGTACACTTGTAAAAATTTACCGGTTAGGTTAGGTTATGTTATGTTCGTTTTAGTGAAGGTTAGGTTCATTTTAGTAAAGAAAATTAGTTGATCTTGTGTGTTTTTATGTGCTTTATTCATATTTCCTCATCATTTCTCGTACTTTGACTTCGAAATATTTTTTTTTTTTAAATTTAAATTGAACAATTTTCATACTTTAAAGTGATTGCACAAGAAATGATGGTCAATTATGAAGAGAGCACATAAAACACACAAGATTAACTTTATGATTTAATG
Source organism: Bathynomus jamesi (assembly GCA_023014485.1). Classification (NCBI taxonomy): domain Eukaryota; kingdom Metazoa; phylum Arthropoda; class Malacostraca; order Isopoda; family Cirolanidae; genus Bathynomus; species Bathynomus jamesi. Next base: position 29,286 of record JAJOZX010002055.1, on the reverse strand, counting down.
AAGTTTAAATAAAACTAGACCTTGTGCTTTTAAAAAGTAAAGGAAAATATCGATTTTATTCATTTTAACAATTTTTTGGCATTTTCCGAGAAACTATGGTTAACACAGATTTTCTCTGCTATAGTTGCGCTTCTCAAACCGCAGTTCTTTCAAAGCCATGGCTGTGTGTGACGGGTGCAAATTACAGCACTCGCAATTAATTCAAAAGGTTCTGCATAATGATGCTGAAGCAAGTGAAATATTCAGCAATCATGGCGTTCTCCCCCGTAGTCGAAAGCGTCCAGAGTGTTGTAAGCCTATGTCGTACAGGCTTGATAAAAAAGCTTTCGTCTGCTATCGGAAATTACGTAACAAAAAAAGTGGACGTACAGAATGCTGCATATTTCGTGGAAGTATTTCTCTCTTTAAATCCACGTGGCTTGAGAATACCAAAATGTGTCCCAGTGTAAATTTACTTTTTATAAACACATTCTTCCCAACATTTTTAGTCAAAAGTACTGTGAGGATTTTTTTAGAATTGAATTCACGAACTGCTGTGGACTGTAATCATTCTGATCTGAAGTTTGTATCAACTGGCTTAATAATCAAGATCCAGTTGGGGTCCAGGTATTATTGTGGAAATTGATGAGAGCAAATTTGGTAAATCTAAATACAATCGGAGACGTGAACTACAAGGTGTGTGGGTTTTCGGTAAAACTGAAAGAGTTTCAGAGCGAAAATTTCTTTTAACCGTCGGTGATCGGAGCAAAGAAACATTACTTCCACATACACAAAGACCACGCACAGAAGCCATAAAACAGCAGATACAACAGCTCAACACAGAAATAAACAACAAACTTAAAGAAAAACAAAGAGAAACATTTAGGGAATTCATAACAACACTAAACCACTCCACAGATACATCCAGACTATACAAGACTATAAACAGCATTACCCACTCTAACATCGGCATTCACACCTCACACGCGGCTATCTGTCGCAACCAAAATAATATCCCAACATATACACAACAAGCTAACATTCTAGTTAATCACTACGCAAAGATAAGTCACTAAAACAGAGACAACAACCAGAAACACGCAGACAGACAAACAGCCAGACACAAGAAAAACTACAGACTCGACACGACCATTACACCCTTCAATACAAACCAGACTACCAACATCATCAACATATTAAGAATTCGAGGGCTACTGGACCAGACAACATATCTAACATACAGCTAGGCCTGTTCAAAAATCAACTTTTTCTTATTTCATAGGTTTCTGTACATTTTCCCATGCTTTTTGACCTGAAAAAGCCGAAAATCACAACTATTTTGACCTTGGATGTTGGGAAGCATTGCCGCATGGAGCTTTAATTTTTCTGCCTTGAAATCGGCCAAAGCGCCAATTCCGGGGTCCCTTCAATTATGTTTTGCACTTTAACTTTTGATCTAAACAAGATAGAGCAACAAATTAGGTATCAAATGAAAGAGCATAAAATTAATAAATAATAATAATAATAATAATAATAATATAATAATAAAATAAATAATAATTAATAATAATAATAATAATAATAATTATCTATCATTTTTCAGGAAACAACAGAAACTCAATCAGAATCTAGAAAACCATCTACAAGTTACAACTTCACAATGGCATTAAGCAAGGAGCTGAGGGAGCTCCGTGGGCGCACAGTTGATATCTCAGAACCTCCACGTACTGTCCACAGGCAGGTGTCAACTGGGCCATCTACCAGATCTCTCACTGAAACTTTCCTGGTTGGATACCCTTCAGCTTTTATCAGTGGTTCCCAGCTTCCCACCAACAGACAGGCGTTCCAGTATTTCCTTAATCTTCAGAATTTACCAGAAAATGCAGGGAGGCCCATGGTTCAAGACCTTGCATATGAAACAGTTGAATCTATCATCCCATTCTGGCAGATGGCTAGGATCAAGACAATGACCAAGTACAACGCAATGAAGCTCTTCATGAAACTACATGAGAAACATCGTGCTCTGGTGAAAAGCAAAGGAAGAGCAAGTAACCCTGGAGGAAAAAGAGGAGCATTTGTGCTGGAATTAGACAGCCTGTTCGATATAGGAGCTCCAGATGCAATCCAGGAAATACAGAACAACAGACTGTTATCCAGAGAGAAAAAGATGAGGATATCAGGTTCTACGAAGACCAAAAGACTGAGAGGAAAGGTCATATGTCTGGTCATGACAAGATTTTGAGACAAGAACCCTGCAGGAAGCAGCGAGGAATGAAAGACTGCAGCATAGACAAGAACAAGGTAAAACTAATTACTTTGAACGTTACAAAAAGTTTTAAGTTTTACTCCATTGCGATATTTAGCATGTACTTAACAATTACTGTCTTAACATGTTGTACTATTTTACAGCTGCAGCAGAACAAGAGGCAGTTGTTCATGTGGATGACATTACCTGGGGTGACTCAACTGACAACGACGCTAACACAGAGGACATGGATTACCATCAGCCTCGTCCTGGATGGTCTCACCATCAAGACACTGTGACTAGTGTGACTTTGACGTTTCCAAGGAAGGTCATGGAATGTGATGTCATCTGCAATACAGCTGATCGTCTTGGTTTATCAGACAATCAAGTTACTGCCATGGTTTCTGCCACCTTGAAAGCTGGAGGGGCTGATCTGGATAACTTCGTCATCTCAACCTCAACAACACGTCGCAACAGAATGCTGTCCAGGTATAATATCAGCCAGAGTCACATGTCCAAGTTTTGTGAAAACCCCCCAGTACGCTGCCTTACACTGGGATGGAAAGTTGCTCAAAGATGTCTTGGGCAGTGAACCTGGAAGTACCTCAGAGACTTTAGCTGTGCTAGTGTCTGGTCCACCTTCATACACTGAAGGAAAGTTATTGGGAGTACCTGTCATCGACAATTCTTCTGGCACAGCTCAGGCTGAGGCTTCAATGGATTTACTGGAGACATGGGAACTTACGGATAATGTTACTGCCCTTGTTTTTGACACTACATCCAGTAACAGTGGAGTTCACAGAGGAGCTGCCAAACTGCTAGAGAAAATGCTGAACAAAAAGGTGTTTTATCTGGCCTGTCGACATCACATCCTGGAAATCCTAGTAGGAGCAGTTTGGGAGAAGCTGTTTGGGAAGGTGAAGGGGCCAGATAATCCCTGGTTTGAGCATCTGAAGGATGTTTCGACGGACTTGTCCAAGGAAAACCCAAAGATGCTGGCTATCAACAGCAAATGGCTGAAGGAAAAGAAGAAGAACAGTGAAGAAATACTCCAAGACATTCTAACAGCAGAAAGGCTTCCAAGAGCCGACTACAGGGAAATGGCTGAACTGACAGTCATTGTTCTTGGAGGAACGCCTCCTCGAGGTATTCACTGGAGTCGACCAGGCGCCATTCATCAGGCCAGATGGATGGCCAGAAACCTGTACTCCATGAAAATGCTGATGTTTGCAGATCAACTTGAGTACGACGAAGACACTGTATCAAAGCTGGAAAGACTCAACACCTTCCTTGCGCTGTTCTACACTCCTGTATGGATGATGTCAATGTCTGCTGCAGATGCTCCCGTGAATGATCTAAGTCTAATCCAGGACATGTTGAAGTACAAGAAAACTGACCCAGAGCTTGCTGATGCAGTACTTAATAAGATGGAAAACCACAAATGGTACCTGACGCAGGAAGTCGTGCCATTTGCCCTGTTCAGCAGTAGATTGAGTGACACATTGAAGCACGACATTGCTGCCCACTTACATGCCACTGAGAAGCCAGACAGCTTCAGAACAGGAAAGCCTCTATTCCAGAGAGTCACAGCTAAGACCACCCTGGTTGATCTCAATGGCCCAGAATCACATTTCCTGCTGGACACACTGAACATTGGATCCGAGTGGCTTCTGGAACCTGTCACGTCTTGGCCACAGAATGAGGACTACAGAAAAGCGTTGGACTATGTTAAGAATCTGAAAGCGGTGAATGACATTGCTGAACGTGGTGTCAAGATGATGAGCGACTTTGCAAATGTCATAACAACAGATGCCAAGCAAAGGGAGTATCTCCTTCAAGCTGTGGAGTTCAACAAACGCCGCTTTGACAGCTTCAAGAAACAAACTCTCAACAACTGACTGTGTAAATGTCATTATGAAATTAATCATCATGTAATGCTTTCACTTCTTGATCGATTAGACTTGTGACAAAATGTTAATCTCAAATTTGTGTCATGAATAAGGCGCCTTGTCTGCCTTGAGTGTGAGAAAACGAATTTTGTGATATTTCTGAAATCTTTGTATGTACCAATGTGCCATTTCTTGTTCCAAAACTATCATAATTGTATAAGTTAGAAAGAGGATTAAAAACATTTTAATTTGGTGCCTATTTTGTTGCTCTATCTTGTTTAGATAAAAAGTTATAGTGCAAAACATGATTCAAGGGACCCCGGAACTGGTGCTTTTGGCCAATTTCAAGGCAGAAAAATTAAAGCTCCATGCGGCAATGCTTCCGAACAACCTAGGTCAAAATGGTTGTGATTTTCGGCCTTTTCAGGTCAAAAAGCATGGGAAAAAGTACAGAAACCTATGAAAATAAGAAAAAGTTGATTTTTCAACAGGGCTAAACATACACCTTAAACACTAGGGCCCACAGGGAATACTAGCTCTCACAAATATCAGCATATATTCAACCCCAACACTGTATTATTCCTGACAAATGGAAACAAGGTAAAATTATTACACTACTCAAACCAAACAAAAATCCAATAGAACCAGCTTCCTATAGACCCATTACTTTACTATGCACACCTTCCAAAGTAACAGAAAGACTAATCTTACAAATCATCAACCCACACATACCACTATCGCCTACTCAACATGGATTCAGACCTCACCACTCGACCACGACATTACTCACTAACCTCACGCAGCACATCATGGATGGCATCAACTCCACACGACCAGCTCAATGTACACTATTGATGCTATCCCAAGCTTCTCTCTCATAAACAAAATACTCAACACAAACATGCACAATAACACCAAAAGGTGGCTGAGCATCTATCTTTCAGGAAAATACTCACATGTCACATTTAATGGCAAGTCATCCATAAACAAGCTTTTTCCGAACGGGGTCCCTCAAGGCTCTGTTCTCTCACCAACACTGTTCAACTTATACATGCATGACATTCCAACACCCATAGATAACAAGCTTACCTTATCATCATATGCAGATGACATCACTCTAACATCCACCCCCAACAACATCGACACCGCTACAAATAACCTACAAACATACATAAATAGTATACAAGACTGGCTCACACACAATAGACTCAAAGTAGCGCCCAAAGTAGTGCTTACAAGCAACACAAAACAACACCAGGTAGCTCCACAGCTTACACTAAACAACACCAACATTCCACACACTCACAGGACCAAAATATTTGGGGTCACATACAACACATCATTATCTTTTGCAAACCACATTCAGGACATTAAAAACAAATGTACGTCAAGACTTAACACGCTTAGGTACTAACAGGCACAAACTTTGGACACCAGCTGAAAACAACATCACTCAAATACAAACAATATATTCTTTCAGTTATGGAATATGCTAGCCCATGCTGGGCACCCATTATCTCAAACACACACATAAACACCTTACAGACAATACAAAACAAAGCACTTCGTATCATTACAGGATGCACTCAAAGAACACTAATAGAACACCTGCACACAGAAACAAAAATACTGAAAGTTAGGGAACATTTAGACATGAGGGGAACACAATTCATGGCAGCAGCGACAACTAACCCACAACACCCTTGCCACTACATGTACAATCATGCACCGACACTTTGCACCATTAAGGTAACACCAGATAGACATTACGGGGTTCCAATAAACCTTAGCCCCCCCGCCCATGGCCTAAAGCCCTAAACCATTAGAGGTACAGTAAAACTAAACATACCTTACAAAACAAAATTTAATCCTGCATTTAATGGGAAACAATTAAAACTTGGTATTCCCGCCATTGGCTTCCAAGACAGCCTGAATTCGCTTTGGGTAGCTTGTCAAAAGTGACGTGAATAGATCTTGATCGTTACGCAAATTTGCTAAAACAGTTTCAATGTGTTGCGTCATTGTATCCTTCGAAAATCGATTTGCTGCAGGTTCTTGAAACAAGAGACATTCAGCCTTGTCCTTTATAACTGATCCAATGTGTTCACAGACGTTCAGGTCAGGAGAATTTCCTGGCCACTCTTCATTTCCAAAGAAATCGATCTCATGGTTCCGCAACAACTGTTGAGTGGCTAATGCCTTAAAGCAGGGGGCCTTATCGTGCAGAAGTGTGACCTGATCGACATCCACAACATTGTTTGGGTTTCTTAGAAAAGGAATGACATGCTGGGATAGAATAATATCACGAAAATACTGTCCATCCCAATTCTGACCATTTGGCTTCAGCACCCACATGAGCTTCTTTGCAGTGAACAAAACAAACACACCAACACAGTCTGGACTTTTTAATAATTCGCGATAATGTTTATTGTCATCGATTTCATCTGGTGTTGTGGCCAACACTCGATCATTTTGGTAGTTAGGCCGACGTGTTACGTAAACAAAATATTCATCGGGAACCGCTAAATGCATGAAATCGTCCACATCCCAATCTTCAAGATAATGGGCAAACCACATTCTGTCATCGATGTTAAGTTGAGTTTTTTTGGCTTTGGAAGTTCATGCCAAGGCTTCAAATCTTGCCTATGACAGTACAGTCGAATGATCTCACCACTAACGATCTTTCCTCTCAACACTTCGATCTCTCTAGAAAGTTTAGCACAGCTGTTTTTCCGCTTACGCGTACTGCTTTCAATGATGTCCTTTGTTTCTTGAGAAAGTGGCAAATTTGGGCGCCCAGATTTGGTTGTATCCATTTCACATTCATACAAAGTTTTATTCCAATTTCTTTTGACGAAGTCCTCACTTCTTCGCAATTTTTTGGCAACCCATGAACGTGTTATAAAGGTGGCTCCAGGATCACGAGCTTCCTGAAATGTTATTGCTCGTATGCGATCTATCACACGTTGCCTCTCCGAATCACCAATTAATTGAGAAGCCATTATATTATCACTTTATCAGCTAGAGTAATTTTAATACCTGCAATAAATAATTTTATATATTTTTATAATCACTAAAAACTATTTCGATATAAGTAAACATGTAAGCTGCAAATGGGGGAGGCTAAGGTTTTTTGGAACCCCTTATAACTAAATACTCCATTTCATACCACGCCCCACAGACATCACACCGTACAGAAAAAACATACACACACCTAACCCGCAAAGCACTGACACGACTCGGTCCGAATGCGGTCCTAGGTGCGAATCCGCCACCCATTAACAGGTCAGAGATCAGCCTGAGCAGATCGGATCGAGTTAACTTAGCACGATTCCGATGTGGACATCACCCCAACTTACAGACATATAAACACAGACTAGGAAACTCCACAGACGACACCTGCCACCTGTGCCAGGAGACACCACAAACAATTGAACACACTATGACAGACTGTACCGCTCTTACACAACATAGAACACAACACAACACCACTAGTGCGCTCTAACTCTGGTCTACTCCGGAGAGGGCGATCGGTTACCTGCGTGCCGCCGGCTTGCTCGATCAGGGTGGGCTGATCGGCTAAACAACAACAACAACTTCCACTTATACAACGCTTTATTTGCCGGGGTCAATTGTTATTAGTGACTGCTGGAAGGCTTACAGCCAGCTCTCTGATCTGGGTTATGAACACTGAACTGTGAATCAATCCAACAATTTCTTCGAGCCAGAGAGTGGCGCGCATACGCAGAATATAGAAAGACTTTGGGAAGATATAAAGGCATCGGTTTTGAGAGCTGGTAACAAAAAAAACATTACCAGCAGTACTTTGCGCGCTACCTATTTCAAGCAGAACACAAAGACCACAAGACTATCCTGCATTATTTTTGCGAGAAATCGCGAAACTTTATCCACCGCCACAATAAAAAAGTTAGTTATTTTTCCGTCGATTCAGTGAAGGTTAGGTTAGATTAGGTTATGTTCGTTTTAGTGAAGGTTAGGTTAGGTTAGGGTATATTCGTTTTAGTGAAGGTTAGGTTAGGTTAGGTTTGGTTATGTTCATTTTAGTAAAGAAAATTAGTTGATCTTGTGTGTTTTTATGCGCTTTATTAATATTTCCTCATCATTTCCCGTGCTTTCACTTCGAAATATGAATTTAAAAAAAAACTTAAATTGAAAAATTTTCATACTTTGAAGTGATTGCACAAGAAATGATGGTCAATTATGAATAGAGCACATAAAAACACACAAGATTAACTAATTTTCATGTCTGAATTCGGAGGCCGTGCATCTCCTAAATATTTACGAAAACTGCAAGTAACTTTGATAATACAAATTTCAGTCACTTATTTGACAGGGATACATAGTCAATTTCAAAAAGAAATAGATATAAATTGAAAGTTGAAAGTTATTAAGAGTAATGTGCGAAGCAACATCTTTCATATAAACTTAAACTTATACTTAAATTTAAATTTAAACTCCTTTGGTAATGGTTCAGAATACGGGCGCCACTTAATTAAGCAAAATTTCGAAAAATACCATAGAGACAAAGTTGTTTCTCTCATTAAAATACGTTGATTGCATGTGTCACATTTGTATAATTTTGGTCTCGGGGGTACGGGGGCGGAGCCCCCGTAAAGATCACGCATCACAAAGTGAACCCTATGCCGATCAATTTGTGATGTGTGATCTTTACGGGGACTCTGCCCCCGTACCCCCGAGACCTAAATTATACAAATGATAATGAAATATGTTATGCACTTTTTTAGTAATTTTCTAACTTCGTTTTTTTTTCACTATGCGACACATGCAATCAACGTATTTTAATAAGAGAAACAACTTTGTCTCTATGGTATTTTTCGAAATTTTGCTTAATTAAGTGACGCCCGTATTCTGAACCATTACCTTTGTTTTTTTGCTTTACAGTACCACATATAATAATAAATTAAGTTGAATGCCCGGTTAGGTCAACTGTACTCCCTTGACGATTGGTTTGGTTAAGTCGTGATATTTTCGTTAGTTTTAACGAAGATATCATTTGATAATTGAGGCTGGGGCCTCTCATCTTCAGGTGATTTGTCTTTTCAATTGTTTAAAAAATTGGGACAATTTAGACACTTGAAATGATTTACTGAAATGTCTAACAAAATGTGAAATATCTAATGCATTAGAGTTAGACAGTTCAAAATTCACAAAATTGGGACAATGAAGCATCTAACGAGATGTTTATTTCTCTTTAGAGTGGTTCCATGTCAACTCAACCAGTGTAACCTTAACCAGTGCTAAGTCAACCAGTACACCAACTCAACCAGTGCTAATTCAACCAGTACACCAACTCAACCAGTGCAACTCAACCAGTACTAACTCAACTAGTCAGGACATGAAACTATATAGGCTATCTTACTCGGGAAGGAAAACTAACACAGGTCGTTAGATTAGGTGAATGTAGGTTCAGTTAGACTTTTTATTCTATGACTTTTTTCCTGTGACTTTTTTCCTGCGACTTTTTTTCCTACAATCATTATCTCAGCGGCAAATACATTGAATAAAGTCAGCCTAACCCAACGTTAGTTTCAAAATTATCATCATCTCGTTTTTTTTATTGACAGTAACACCAGTAAGTAGTAGTAGTAGTAGTAGTAATAGTAGTAGTAGCAATGTTGCCATGGTATTAATATCAGTTGTGTCACTAATGCGCTATTGTTTTTACAATATTTAATATATTTGCTTCTCGATATGCGGATAAAAATTCTGAGTTATGAACATCGTTCTTGACCTTCACCCTCTTCCCAACACCAAAATTTTAAATGGATCATAACGAATAAGTACAGTATGGACATCAATTACTATTTCACATTATTAGTGTACACAATAGATGTATACGATCATCAGACATGATCATCACGCCTTATAGCCTATAAAAGTGCGTGTGTAGCGAGCGGCTGGTTGACTGAGCCAGGGTGGTGGTGGTGGTGGTGGTGTTTCTCTTACCAATTAGCAGCACGTAAGTATCGCAAGAAAATAAGCAACAGTTCAGTATTGCAAGTATTCAAAATAGCAAAATTCTCTTCGCCATTTTGTTGTGTTGCGGAGTAGTAGAACCAGCAACAGAGTAAATATATATTCTTGGCTGCTAATTAGAAGACATTAATCCAATAGTATAAAAAAACATCCCCAACTCATCAACAAGATGACATATCAAGCACTATTCATCGTTCTCACAATTTACGCGCGGTTCGCAAGCAAAGTAAACAAAACAATTAAACAATCACGTGATTCCAGACGAAAAATATTTCAGTATTTTTATGACTTTGGCGAAATTTGGCGATAAATAGGCAATAACTTGGCGAATTTTTTTCTGTCATGGTTGGCAACCCTGGATCGACCCTGGAGCGTTTCTTCTCTTTATTTCATCAGTAGGCGACCAAGAGTCCCAAACAAAACTGCTGAAACATACACACGTATGACTGAAATCTTGAAAAACCTGATTCAAGGTCTGAACCCTAAAAAAATTTTTGCTGGATTTTGAGTTGGCTGCAATCAATTCATTCAAAAATGAGTTTCCTCAAGCTCAAGTTTCTGGTTGCTTTTTTCACTTTAATCAGTCTGTGATCAGGAAGGTCAATGAATTGGATCTAAAAGTCAGATTTGAGACTGAGCATGAGTTTGCAATCCTGGTGAAGTCTCTTCCAGCACTTGCTTTTGTACCTGTTGATGAGGTTGAAGAGAGATTCGAAGAGTCGGGAGCCACTTTTCCAGATGAGCCAGAAGTTAATGACATAATTGCAAACTTTGAGTCAACTTACATTCGTGGACCCCGAGTTGGAGGAAGAGTTCGAAATCCAAGGTTTGAGCCACTGCTGTGGAATTATTATGAGGATACAGAGGCTTCTGCACCCAAGACCACTAATTGTTGTGAAGGATTTTATAACTCTCTTAAGTCGCTTTTCATGTGTTCTCATCCCACAATGTGGTCTTTCTTAAATGGAATCAGAAAAGATATTGGAATTCATAGGCTGACATTTCAAAATGCTCAGGTTCAAATCCTTGAGCGATCCAAAAATGCCTATGTTCTCTTAGCAAATCGACTTGTAGCTAAGGTTAGGTCTTATGATGGAGAGGCTGATAAGTTGGGCTATCTGAGGGCAATTGCTCACATGCAAGTTGTTGGTTAGACTACTTAGAGTTGCAGCTAAACAATCTTTAAAAAATACAAAAAGTATAAAATACCAAAAAATATAAAATATAAAAATACAAAAAAAAATCATGAAAACAAAAAATAATATAACAAAACAAAAAACGAGGTTCGCAAAGCACTCCGACTCCACGTGTCGCAGGACTGGGGACTGGTTTCAGCCAGTGCAGGGAGGGTGCTAACATTCAAAGATAAATACTCATAATGGTATTATTAAGTAGAGTACAATTCATGCTTTACATGTCAGCTTTACTGGTTGAAACTTTCGCATTCCAATGAAGCAAATTGCGCCCAAAAAAATTTTGCGTAAAGGTTCCGATGACGCATGTTGCGTCATTTGGTAAAAAAAAAAATTTCTAAAGTCGTCATGGTATGACGCAATTTCTCTTTTCCGTTTGGTGCCCACCACTAAAATTAAAATGAATTATTACTATCATGTGTATTTTTTTACGTTGATTTAAAAAATATATAATTTTTTCCGATAAATGAATAATAAAAATGTTACGGCCACTTTAACGGTTGAATTTCGTACATTTAAATTGACTCGTATGCGTATGTTTGCAGAAATTGTCACGTTAACAAAAATGACCAATTGGACCTTTTCCGTTTTATGATAATGATGATGAAGTGATCTGCTCATTGGCGGGTCCATATCAATGAATTCCTCCAGGCTACCCTGTCCTGTGCCAGAACCTTTGTTTGTTGATAGTTCTACCCTCCTTGATATCATCCAACATCTTCATTCTTCGTCTGCCACGCAATTTCCATCCCTCCGTTCTCCCCTTCAACCGGACATCTGAACAGTGGTCTAATGTCCTTTGGTCGTACGATTCCAAGTTTAATTTCTTGGAAAGTAATAGTCAGGTGTCCGTTCGTCATCGTTCTGCGGAAGAGTATCATCCTGACCGTATAGTGAAGACTGGAGGGAAGAGGGGGATCACTCATGGTTTGGACTTACTTCTCTGTTGCAGGGCAGAGTTCTCACATTCCATGTACCAGCCCTGATCCAACCTTTATGAAGGTCTCGCAAGTTGACGACCTGAGAGGTCCCATTTCCTCTCCTGCCGAACGCGGCACCGCATTGACTGTTGGTTTCGTTTACGTCGTTTGCTTCATTTGTAGCCGTTTATAGAACCATCATGATCTGACTTGGGAATATATTGAGATGGTTTCCCGTTGCCTTTCTCAGATTTCTTTTTCAGGGTTTACTCCCTTAGCCCTTCTCTCTCCTCTTATATTATTTCATAAGAAATTATTGTGGAGAAGTTATTCTGACTGCCCTCACATGATGTTATGTCGTTCCACAGGAACGTTTGGAAATATGGAAATGAGAGAAATTAATATTTTATAAACTTATTTTAACTTCTTATTAATAACACCGGTCTGCATGAAAATCGATTTCTTTATTTTGAGTTGTGATTCTGAAGCAGTTCGCTGCGCTGAATTAAAAAATGCTACCAGTTTTTTTTCTATCACTCACAGTTTTAAAGTTATTAGCTAAACAATTTTGGGGCGTTTTGTAATTTTTTACCTTTTTTATCTTTAATTAATTTCGTTTTATCATATTTTTCAGATAGATAATTCTAACATTACGTCTTTAAAATTTTAATAATGGCTTCTAGAGGATGTACCCATAGTCCAGACATATTTTGTTATATTTGTGGTCGGTATGTTGTTGTAAAACAAAGGACAAATGTAACGACCTTCATTAAGAGAGCTTATCATGCTTATTTTGGAATTAAATTAGGAGATCAAGACAAAAGTTGGGCTCCACACAAGGTTTGTCTTACGTGTGTTGCGGCACTAAGGAATTGGAGCAAAGGTAAAAAGAAAAGTTTGCCATTTGGGATCCCTATGGTATGGCGCGAGCCTAGAAACCATACCGACGACTGCTACTTCTGTTCTTGCAATGTTAAAGGTTATAATGCAAAGAATAAAGAGAGCCTTCAATACCCAAGTCTTCCATCTGCAATAAGGCCGGTACCCCATGGTCAAAAAGTTCCTATTCCCCGCCCACCCGAGAGTCTGGATCAGTACAATTCAGATTCTGATTCAGCTCCAAATCCCGACAATGATGATGTTTATGAACAGCCAACAGCTGACCGAGATCCTAAACCATTAACCCAAACCGAACTAAATGACTTAGTCAGGGATTTGAATCTGCCTAAGGACTCTGCAGAACTTTTGGGGTCTAGATTGCAGGAGAACAATTTATTGGCATCCGACACATACTTCGCTTGGTACAGAAATCGTGAGAAAGACTTGCAAGACTTTGCAAGTAAAGAAGGTAAATATATTTTGTTTCTTTCAGTTATTTTTGTATTCTTTCATAAACAAGTAATATGCTTGTCCAAGAGCTAGGAGCTATTTAATTCTGCTTTAATTAGGTTTTACTCTATCACCTAAAGATTTCGTGCTACAAGGGGTGTTGTAATACCTCATCTGTCCCCAAATGTTAACCACCCATTGATGGGAGGGGAGAGAGTATTTTGCTGGGAACGGGACTGGTTGTTATATATATTACCCTACATTATTATGTAAGCGTTACTGCAGTCTATAACAACAAAATTTATGGTTTAGCATGTGCAATCCAATGTTGGTCTCGATAAGATGGTTCACATTTGGGGATAAATGCGGGATTTATGACACACCCTGTAGTAAGAAAACCATACGTGATAGGGAAAAACTAACTACATTTTTGAGATCAGCGCACTTAAATTATATGGAATCACCAACTAGTTTGTAAAAATCGATCGACAAGTTTTCAAATGTGTACTGGTGTAATCAATAGATTTTGAATAGGAGAAATTTAATTTATTTAATCAACAACTATGAACGTAAAAAAAACAAAAAATATTTGTCTGTTCTTCAAAAATTTGACGATAATTTGCGTTGAAAATTGGACATAGGCTATAGGCCATCTTATTCTTGCCTCGCGCAAAAACCTAGGCTATATACATTCGTGACACTTTTAAAGCATAAAAGGAACAGAATGGAAGACTGGACTATTACAAAATTAATTAAAAACTAACAAAAATATCACAACTTTACCTAACGAATCGTCAAGGGCGTACAGTTGACCTAACCGGGCATTCAATTAACCTAACCGGGCATTCACTTGACCTAACTGGGCATTCAGTTGACCTAACCAGTTAGTCAATTTTAATGTTAATATATATATATATATATTATATATATATATATATATATATATCATGTAGGCCCTAATCTATTTTGCATTTTTATTGCCCTATTATGCAAAATGTTCGCATTTCTCCAAAAAAAGAATGTTACTTTCGTATTCAGGGAGTCAAAATGCACTACTGGTGCTATTTTCAAAAGAATCGGGTGGTCGGCACCAAACGGAAAAAAAACAAATTATCTTTTTAATGATTTGAATGATTTGAACCATTAGAGTATGTCTCCTCTTATTCCCTATATGTGAAGCTTATTCAATGAGAGTTCATTCGAAAGTATCAAATGCTTTTGACAAGTCAAGGAAGATCAAGGCAGTGTGGTTTTTGCTGTTTAGATTCTGATAAATACTTTCTAATAGCATGTTGTATGCCCACTTCTAAACCAAAATTGTGTTTTAGTTAAAATATCGTATTTGATTTAGAATTTAGTAAGTTATTATATACGATTTTTCAAATACTTTACTTAAAGTTGCCAATACAATGGCACTGGAACAAACACGTGCAAAAAATACTATAAATAATAAAACAAAACAAAAATAAAACTTTATTCAGAAAAAGGATGCAAATAACAGAGTTTTACAATGTTTTTCAATATTTTTCTGTGCAATTTAGATATCTGATATGACATTAATATATTCACAGTAAAATTCTAACCTGAATATGCAGTTGGAACCATGCAAGCTGTTTTTGACAAAATTAATGGGATTTAGTTTATTTACTATGAGAGAAGTAAAAATGGCAAGTAATAATAATAATAATAATAATAATAGTAATAATAATAATAATAATAATAATGATAATAATAATAACAATAATAATAATGATAATAATAATAATAATAATAATAATAATAATAATAATAATAATAATGAACAAAAGGTAAAAATTTACAAAAGTAGTATACGATTATTTCACAATTTTAAATAAAATGATCAATTTAGTAGAAAATAGATGATGCTTACATTCTAAATAGAAGTAGACGTTTCGTTAGACGCTTCATTGTCCCAATGACTTCCTGTAGTTTACATTATCAAAATCACTTATCAGTTTTAAATACTCTAATAAGTTCTCTTAAAAGAGGACGCTTTTCAAATAAATACATATCTAGTTCAGCTAATTTTTCCTCAGATATTTTACTTCTCAGTTCTGGATTAATTTTGGTTGCACTAGGCCGAACTCTTTCCAATTTACCAATATCTTTTCTCAAGTATAAGCTGCCTAACTTAGATATTGAACCTAGGGATGCCGTGTATCAAGGGGTTTAGTTCTAACAGTGAGCTCAGGGTTCAGGGTTACAGGATGGTTCTTAAGCTTGAAAGTAATGCATGTTGTAATACATGTTTTAACTATTAATAATACTTATTTACTTATTTATTTATTTATTATTATTAATTAATAACAACTAGCTGCTTATTTCTAATAAGAGCCCAGTAAAGCCTAAAGCTTAAGGGCCAAATTAAATAAAATAAATAGTCGAGCTTCACAATTATTCATGTCATTGTAAATTGAAAAAAATTTATTTTATTACTAATAAAGGTTATTCTATCAAAAAAATAAAGTCTTTACCAGCCAAGTCCTAGCCGAATAAATAAAATTAATAAACATGAAAGACACTTGGAAGAACTTAGCCTACATGGAATAAATTAATAAATTCACAAATATAATAACTGTTTTCTTCTCTTTTCAAGATAGCCTATAAATACGACCACTAAATAATCTGCATCAGAGTTTCAAAATACTTTTAACCACAATGCGCATGTGCGCATGCGTGCAAGCTCGAAGAATAGAAAACTAACTTATTATACAAATTAAATGTTTAATTTCTACGCCTTTATATATCTGAAACATTTAAGCACGATTTTTAAATATTTGAAATACCCAGTAAACATTTCGAAATAGCTATTATTCATTTCAGAAAGTCGAGTTCATTCTGAGATGTCGAATAGATATTTCATATATATAACCAAATGTCTAGTACAGGGGTGGGGAACCTGCGGCCTTTTGGGGTACTAGTTGCGGCCTTCTGCCTATTTGACATTCAGAATTCATACCGTACGATAATGGACAGCAACTGATACCCCTTTAGGGCTTTAGGCTATTTCATTAGATCATGGTTTCAGCTTCACTGCTTCTTACACATACAAGCCTTCTTTATGGCTTGAACAATAGGAAATATGGCAACGTTGCCAGTTAAAACTGGCAGGGTTGCCTTACGGCTTACGCCCTTACCTATCAACGATCAACTCGACTGGCTGACTGGATGACAGTTACTGACGATTCTCCGATAGTGACACGCACGCATGTTTCCTTTAAAACTGTAAATCTTTGATCAATTCGTGTACCATTTTTATTTAAAAATCTTCTGGTACCCCAATCATGTCAAAAACTGTGAAAAGAAAATTAAAGGAAGAGAACAGAATATTCCATGAAGAATGGGAATTGCAGTATTTCATAGTTGTTGAGAAAGATAAAATGATGTGTTTGCTCTGCAACACCATAATTGCAACAGTGAAGAAACACAATGCATATAAGCATTATGCAACTCATAAGAACCACAAGTATGCTATATTGGAAGAAGAACCCCGAAAGTTTGCACTTACGAAGATGAAACTTCAAAAGCAGCAACAACAGCAAGTATTTAAAACGATGTCAGGCCTAGGGACTGAAATCACTGAAGCAACTTATAAAGTAGCATATATACTTGGAAAAAGAGGTAAGCCATATAGTGATGTGGAAATCATAAAAGAATGCATTGTTGAAGTTGTAGCCCCTTTAGATTCAGACAAGGTTAACAAATACAAACAACTACCTTTTTCAAGAAGGACCATAACTGATCGGCAACATGAATTAGCCCTCAATGCAACTGAACAACTTCATACAATATGCCAAAGCGAAAATACTTATTATTCGATTACCTTGGATGAGTCCACTGATATTACTGACAGCGCAAGTGTCACTTTTTATTCGTGTTATAACTGCAGATTTTCAATGCTACGAGGAGTTACTGGCTTTGGGTACTCTTACGGGGAAGACACGTGGAATTGACGTCTTGTCTCTCTTCAAAGAAAAATGCCGTGAAGCGAAACTGAATTTATGTAATTTAGTAAGTGTATGCACAGATGGTGCACCTTCCATGAGAGGAAAATGTGCAGGATTTGTTGCGCTACTACAAAACGAACTGCCAAATCCAGATAGCTTGATTTCCTTTCACTGTATTTTGCATCAACAGAATCTCTGTGCCAAATCTACTGTTTTAAGTGACATATTAGTAAAGTTATACGTATTGTGAACTACATTAGAGCAAATGCATCACGACATCACCAGTTTCGCAATATGCTTATGCTTGATGATGAAACATTCAGTGTGGATCTTCCATATCATTCTAAAGTGCGCTGGTTGTCACAAGGGCAAGTCTTTGAAAAACTTTTGTCTTTGCGAAAACAAATCACAAGATTTTCTGAGGAACTCAATGAACCATGTGAATTGTCAAAAAAGGATTTCTGCAGAAATGCTGCATTTTTGTGTGACGTAATGTCAAGCAAAATTACCTGAATATTTCTTTGCAAGGTAAAACTAAATCCATATATGAAATGTGGCAAAAAATCCAGGCTTTTCGGAGGAAGCTGCGCTTTTTCAAAACTATCCTTACCCGATCGGAACTTTCAGCTGAACACTTCCCTGAACTGGCAAAGGTAATTGATGAAGAAGATACAAGCAAATCATTAAGGGAATGCGATGTGAAAGAATACACAGCTGTCCTAGACTCCCTGATTGAAGGATACGATGAAAGATTTGAAGATTTTGAGAAACATGACTTCACACTGAAACTAGCTTTCCAACCACACCTGGATGGCGTCTCCAAAGCACCTGAAGATTTACAGATGGAGTTGATTGAGCTATTAGAAGATAATATCCTTAAGTCTCTATTTGATACTAAGAAGGATCCTGTTGAAATATGGAAAAATGGCGTTGAATACCCACGTCGGTGCCAACATGCTCGTCGAATGTTGCCTTCTTTCGGCACAACCTACTGTTGTGAATCAACGTTTTCATATGTGACTCAAATCAAAACGCGCTTGAGATCTCAGATGATGAATATTCACCTGGAGGACCAACTAAAACTACGGTCAACGATATTGGAACCAAATGTACGACTCCTGTCCCGCAATAAGCAGTCACAAAAAAGTCATTAAATGGTTTATCACTTTTTCACTTAATATTAGTTATATTGTTAATTATTCCCCACAAAAATAAATGTGCACTTGCTGAATTTTTTATTTATTATAAAAGCCCTCACGTATTATCAAGTTTGATTTAAAATTAATAAATATGTAGATTGTAGACTAAAATATGACATTTTGTTGTACTGTATATGTTAAATTCTCAGCATGCGGCCTAATAGGGTCTTCGTTAAGTGAAATGCGGCCTTCCAATGAAAAAAGGTTCCCCACCCCTGGTCTAGTACCATTTAGAATGTAATAAAAACTTATAATAAATTATGGAATTGAAAATGTTCAATGAAATTAGCATATTTTAGATAGTTAATTATAAAATGGCTACTAAATTACTATGGTAATAATGGCAGTAGTGAACCTATACATCAGTAAGGGCTAATGAAGTACTTCTTTAGTGATTTACCTCCCAAATCAATACACTTTCATTTTAACTGGGAGGGGGAGAAATTCCAGAGGGGTGAATAATGTGACAGAAATACAATTTTTTCAGTAAATGCGCAAATGAAAAATGAAAGCATTAAATTTCAATTTAAGAAATGTTTTCTAGAATAAAATTGGTCTCTCGGTTTCTTGAATTGGATAAACCTCAACTCTGTGAATAGTCATTCTATCAGATAGCGTGTACCGATTTGAAAACGGCTTTTGCGAGTCCTTTGACTTTAATTAAAAAGTTTTATCATCGCCTCATTTTTTTTATATTTATGGAAAATGGCCATTTTTTAACCATAACCATAAAAATAGACTAGAAACTGAATTTGGTGAGGCATAATGAGCTGTTATATGAATATTATATTATTTGAATATTTTATATAATTATCAAACTTTTATTTATTAATTTTATTCGTTAATATTAATATCTCGCTGACTCCACTGGCGTATGTACATAATAATATATTTATTCATTATTACGTTAAATAAAACGAGCTACTCTAATCATAGAAGAGTGCACATACAATTAAAAGGTTAATAAAATGCTATAAAAAGCCATAAACGATAAGAAAACAACACAAAAGAAGAAGCACAAAGAGAACCCTTCTGTAAATTGTTTCATTAACATTCTTTTGAAGTTCTGAGATCTTCATGACAGCACTTAGAAAGCCATAAAGCGTAATAGAAAGGTATAAAGATTGAAAAAGTAGGAAGCCAGACAATAATTGCTCGTTCATGTTATTATAAAGCGATCGTATTCCCGTTTATATTGAATTCAAATTTAAAATCGATATGAGCAGCTATGAAATAGCTTGTTAGAACGCGGCCGATCATTTATTGAACGTCGTCGTATTTTTTTTTTAATATTTACACTTTTTCATTACATTTTATCGCAGAGAATAAGCAGTTCATGTCGCATCCAATTTATAAATCAAGAAGGAAACGCCATTCTTTGCCCCGAACTACATTATTAATGTAATAATGATGATAATAATAATAACACTGGTCAACACTCATTTTATTGCCAATCATATTAGAGTGATTTTGGGGTAACTTTGTGGTGCTGATTCCGAATATGACATCGGTTTTGCTAGATTGGCTCTAATTTATGAGATAATTGGTACCCCATTGAAACACGTAAAAATGCAAAAAATTTAATGTTCAGGCGGAGCCTACTTACAAATCGCATTGAAATTGTCTCAAATCATACAAAAGTAAACACATGAAATACATAATGGCATTTTATTCGGTCTCACCATCTAGAATGTTCCGGTAGTTTCCCATATGCACGCGTTATGGTTACGTTTCCTATTAATTGATGGTATTCATTATCTCAAGAACTAGAGCCAAATCGGAAAAACTACTTTCATTTTGGAATTCAGCAACCCCAAAATACCCTAAATTCGTACGAATTTCCTTGGCAACGAAAAAAATTTTTTTTTTGTTGAGCTGTGTAATAATTAATATTATTATTATTTTTATTATTATATAATTATTATGTAAGGAAGAATATGTTTACTTAATTTTATTTAATTGTAATTGAAATACAAAATTAGAAATTGTTATGTTGTAGTAGGCCCAATTACACTAAACTACACACAAAATGACGTGTTGTCATTTGTTGTCCTTGGAGTTAAGGTTCAGGAAGGACCAATCTGGGTTCAGTCGCTCGTGGGAAAAGGTTAAAAACTTCCTGAGCGCAAAAGCAATTAGGGGAAGGCTTTTCGGAGACCTAAAATTAATATATTACATTAATAAGTAACATTATCATCCACAAAATGTTTGATTGATTTTAGTTAAATAATTTCATCATGTAACTAATGATTATAATCAGTCAAGAAGGCCAAAAACTGGTACAGCGCTGTCCTCGAGCGAGACGGCATGTATATATATATATATATATATATATATATATATATATATATATATATATATATATATATATGACTTACTTGACTTATGTCCCTTCTGAGGTTTCAGGTAGGGTCCATCTCATATGTCGGTATTGCCTTCACTCGTCTCGATCCCTCGTCAGATCCACCAGCTCTCTGGTCGTTAAACCCTCATTAGCCTCGCCGAACCCCCGCAGCCATGTCCGTCTAGGTCGTCCTCTCGGGCGGCTTCCGTGTACTCGTCCATGTAGCGTCAATCCCCTCAACATGCCCGTACCATCTCCTCTGTGCATCGTGCACTCTCTCCACTATATTCCGTTCCACTCCAGCCATTTCCCTCACTCTCTGGTTTGTCAGCCTATCTTCCCATCTTATATTCAATATTCTCCTCAGACAGTGCATCTCGAATGCCAATAGTTTCTTCTCTTCTCTCTTTTTCATTACCCAGCATCAGTGTTGGGCACTAAAGCGTTAATCCGATAACAGTTAATTAACGAAGTTAACTTTTTTTAACGGACTATTAACGGAAGTTAATTTCCATTTATCGTTATCGGACCAGTTAACTTCCGATAACTCGATATTTAGTCTGTTAAAGTCCGTTAACACGTTAACTGCGAGGAGTCATTCACGGAAGATCACCGCTCCGCGAATGAATTCAAACCGCCATAACTTCAGTCTGCCAATTCCGTCCTCTGCCGCAGTGGAACGGCTCTTCTCTCTCGGCAAGGACATCCTGAGGCCCAAGAGGTCAAGACTGGCAGTTGGGCCTAACTTTGAGAAGTTGGTCTTTCTGAAGGGCAACCAGCACATTGTGTCATAGTCTTTAATAAATGTGCCTAAAATTTAATTTTACCTTTCAGTTCCCGCCATAATAATTCTCTGGTAAATTAAAATTTAGTTAATGGTTAGTGGTTACAAGGGTTTCAAAACATGTAATCAGTACATTTTGTATTAAAAAAAAAAAAAAGTTATTAAGCAAAAAAGTTGCAAAACTTGATAAAAATACAGTTAAATACCTATTTATTGTTGGATTTTGCATAAATAAACATTTTCTTTGGGTTTTAAAGCTTTTTTCCTTGATTTTTTTAAATGTTAGTAAAGAAATAGTTATCGTTAACGGATTATCGTTAACTTCCGTTAACTTTGTACTAAAATTATCGGATTATCGTTATCGGAGTTAAAAATTGGGGTTAACGGATTATCGTTATCGAAGTTAACTTTTTGGTTAACGGTGCCCACCACTTCCCAGCATTCTGATCCATATAAGGTTGAAGGTATCACTATTGTTTTCAGCAGTTGCAGTTTAAGTTTTCGCGTGATGTTTCGGTCTTTCCATACCTTTGTCAACCTACTGAAGGTAACGTACCCAAGTCTAACTCTATCACTCACCATCTTGAATGTATCTGTGTCTTCCGTGAACCGTACTCCCAAGTATTTGAACGAGTTCACTTGTTCTATCGCTCCTGATGACAACCTTACCTGAATAGCTTCTCTTCTTCTTCTTATGTTCATTGACTTTGTTTTATTTTGTTAATAGTCATCTTATACTTTGTACACGATGTTTCCAATCTGTCCACCATTTCCTGTAGTTGCTCCACTGATTCCCTCATCAGCACGATGTCGTCTGCATATCTCAGGTTATTGATTCGCTGTCCTCCAATCTCCACACCGCCCTCAAATCCCTCCAAGGCTTCTCTCATTACCATCTCAAGGTACAAGTTGAATAAGTGAGGCGAGAGGGGGCACCCCTGAATCACTCCGCTTTCCGTTCTAAAGCTTTCTGTCACTATTGTTCCCTTCCTCACCACTGCTTGTGTCGACTCATTCAATCTTCTGATCAGTTGGCTCACACCATCGTCCAGTCCATAAAACTCCAGCACTGCTGTCACGCAGTGCTGGGCAGCGCAAACGAAAATTCACTTGTGCAAGCGCAAATGCGCAAACCCAAACCCATACCTTGCGCAAGCGCAAATGCGCAAACTTCTCGAAACTTGCGCTTGCGCAAACGCAAACTATTTATATATACAGGGTTTTCCAAAAAAAAATAGGTGCGTTTTTTTGGGACAACCTGTATAAAATTAAATTTATAGTAAATCAAATCAAATCAAATCAAAAGACTTTATTAACAGACACACGATCCATAGATATATTAATAAAGAATAGATACAAAATTACAATGTTAAATAAATAATAATAATAAAAAAAAAATTACAATATTACAAAAAAAAACACTTGAAAGCTCCTCAGAGTCCTCCTCCAACTCCATCGTGAGCAGGTCCATGTTACCCTTCAGGAACACAAACCTCTCAAAGTTCTCAGAGGTCAGGCTGGACCTCTTGGGCTTCATGATGTCAGACCCCTGGGTGTTGCCAAGGACGTCATAGGTGTGCGCCACAGGCACCTCCCTGCAGGTTAGGACGGCCTTCTTCCTCTTGAGGTTGGAGGGCTCTATCCAGTGGGCAGTCATGCCCAGGAAGGAGCGGTTGTGGGCTGTCCAGCAGTCAGCGGTGGTGGCCACATAGTTGACCTCGTCCAGGATGGAGGTGAGCTCTGTCTTCCCTGCCTCGGCCTTCTTCTTGAGGTTCCTCATGTAGGTCCGCCTGGAGGGGAGCTTGAAGCTGGGGTTCAGGTACTTGAGGAACCTGGTGAAAGAGGGGGACTCCGTGGTTTTGGCGGGCAACATCTCTTCAACCATGAACCTGTGGAGAAGTTGAAAAGTAAATTCATTCTGAACATTTTCAATAAGTGTATTTTAAAACATAAGTTACATAAAAGATTAGGTATGATTGTAAGGAAAGTCTTTATCTTATCTTTACAATGAATTTTTATTTTTATATCATATGAATATTTGATATATTTAATAAATTATTTAAATTATTCTATTAAGTTATTAGTGTATAAAATTAAGATTTATAATTATTATTTATTTACCTGTGCAAAAGGTCCTGGGCCTTGCTATTGTTGAAGGCGGCAGATCCAGCAAAGGAGGACTTTATGCTGGCCTGGCGCATTCTCTTGGAGCCAGAGTCCTTGGTGTCGCCAGAGAGGGACCGGCCGCGCTTGGACCCACCAGTGATGGCAGCGAGGAGGTCTTTGCTCTGGTTGGGGTGAACCTTGAAAAAAAAAATTATAAATTATATTGTAATGACAGTGATATACAACAGAAGTGTTTGAATTGAGACAAAGTATAATTTATTATTTAATATTTAATTATATTTTAATAAATAATTTCTAAAGTTAACTACTTATCAAGTTTTTTTTAAATTTTAAATTTATAAATAAACTTAAACTCACATGCTGGTAGTGGCTCTTGAGGGTGTACATGCTGATGGTGTTGAAGCTGACCTTGGCCTTGCACCTCTTACAGATGATGCTGCCCCTGTAGACCACCCTGCCCCTCTCAACCACTCTCTTCTTGCTGGTCGAAGGTCCAAAGAAGGTGTCCAGGTGGGGCCAGGGGTTGTTGAGGTCCTCTTCCTCCTGGTGAGGCTCTGAGCCACGGCTGGTCACGCTGCCGGCCGGGCTGGGGGCAGAGGTGGGGCTGGACAGAGACTGGTGTCTGAGGCTGTCCATGGTTCACTAGTTATAGACAGTAGTTATGACTTATGAAGTTTCTAGAAGTTACTAGAGTAGTTAGTAGTTTGAACTCTGAAATAAAATTAAAATCAACTAATCAAACAAACGTGTTTCACTAGCGTTGTTGGTATACTGAGTGCTCACTGCTGTCTGGCGGCGCCACCTGTCTGGCAGTCACGTGTTTATGAGCTAAATCCACTATTTTTAATATTTGTGTTTTTATCACGTTTGCGCACAAGTTTGCGCAAGAATTGGCGCAAACGCAAATGCGCAACCGAAATCACACTTGCGCAATTGCGCAATTTGCGTTTTGCGCAAGTGTTTGCGCAAGTGCCCAGCACTGGCTGTCAGTGCCTCTCTCCAAACCGAATCAAAAGCCTGTTGAAAATCCACAAACACGCAATATATATCCCTGTCCATCTCCCACATCTCCGTGATCTGCAAAAACGTGAACACCTGATCAATCGTCCCTCTACCCGGTCTAAAACCTGCCTGTTCTTCTGTTAGGATTGCCTCCTCTCTATTGCCAATTCTCTTCTGCAGTATCTTGGCTAGCACCTTGTATGAGTGAGGCAGCAGGCTGATGGGGCGGTAATTCCCACAAACTGTCACATCGCCCTTTTTATGGATCGGTACTACCACTGCCTGTCGCCATTCTTCGGGTGTAACTCCCTCTTCCAGTGCTTTCTGGTACAGCTTCAGCAACCATCCAACAACTGCCTCCCCACCAGCCTCCAACAGTTCCTGCGTCACCCCATCCGCACCAGGGGTTTTGGATCTCACCAGCGATGCTATAGCACACATCATCTCTGATTGTAAAACTTCTGGGGTAATGTCATGAGATAATTCCTGTCTCTGTAGTTCAGGAAAGTTTTCTAATGTGAACTGTTCTCTAGGCCTCTCGTACAGGCCTCGAAAATGATTCTTCCATGCAGCCCTCACCTCATTCTCACTTGATACCTTTTCATTCCTCTCGTTTCTTACTGCTATAGACTGGTGTGTCCATTCCTTCGTTAACTCCTTCACTGTTTTGTATAATATTACTGAATTACCGCCTCTGTAAGCGTCTTCACATCTCTTGCATTTCTCTCTGATCCATTTTTCCTTTGCCTCTTTACATCCTCTATCCACTTCTCTGCAGATCTGCCTGTATCTTCTCATATTCTCCTCTGTTGGGTCTTTATTCTTTAATTTCTTGGTCTCTCTCTCCTTTCATCGCACAGATTCATCACATCTTCGGTCATCCAAGCCTGTCTCATGTTCCTTCTTCTTCCCAGCAAGTTCTCTGCCTCCTGTAGTAAGTAGTCTCTCCCTCTCCTCCATAATGTCTCTACATTCTTTTCCTCTTCAGTCAGTGCTGCGAGTCTTTCCTCCGTTCTTGTCTTGAATTGATGTTTAGTCTCATGATCTTTAAGCTTTTCTAGGTTATATCGTTTTGTTCCCTTCCGATTACCGTTTCCTGCGCGAAACTTGATCTTTATGTTTGATAACACCATTTCATGGTCCGATCCAAAATCTGCTCCTCTTGCTACTCTTGTATTCCTGACAGATGTTCTCCATCGTTTTCCCACCAGAATGTAATCGATACAACTCTTGTTTACACCATTTGGATGAGTCCATGTATATTTATGGTTGAACCTATGCTGAAAGTACGTATTGGTTATGCACATTTCCCCAGCCTTACAGAACTCCAGCATTCTTTCTCCTCTTTCATTCCTTTCCCCTATTCCAAATCTGCCCATGATGTCCTCGTATCCGTTGTTGTCACTACCTATTTTACTGGTAAAATCACCTATTATAAAGTAGATCACCCATGTTTGTTCTTTCCACTTCGCTATCCAATTGTTCATAAAAATCCTCCAATTCTTCTTCTGTATACCTTGTGTCTGGTGCATACACCTGTATATTTTCATGTTTTTGTGATGACCTCGTAATGTGACCGATATTACGCGCGATGACACAGCGCGGTGTTCCAAGTATGCCCTTTGAGCATATATATATGTATATATATATATATTATATATATTATATATATAATATATATATATATATATATATATACACACCGGGTGTTTCAAAAGTCTCTCACTAATTTGATTTTCAATTTTCTTTGCAGCTAATCGACCAACGACGTTCATCTTGTGGTAAACTCTTACTCAGTAGTTGAGAATTTGTTTGAGTCTACATTTGAAGTTTTGCTCCGTTTTCTTCTGCTACCATGCTGACTCTAGAGCAGAGGTGTAAAATCGCTGCATGGCAGGAGGTTTTTCAATCTGTGGTCGAAGTGCAGCGACGATTCCGGGCAGTCTACGGACAGCATTATGCACCGGATAGGAACACCATCGTCGCCACCCACCGGAAGTTTGTGGAGACCGGATCCGTAAAGGACAAACCACGATCAGGAAGACCTCGAAGTGGGCGGAGTGAGGAGAATGTCGAAACTGTCCGTGAGGCGTTTACTCAGAGTCAAGGAAAGTCCATTCGGCGAGCTGCTGCGGAACTGAACATCAGCGCGACATCTATCCAACGGATTTGGCGGCGTGGTCTCAAGCTGTATCCGTACAAGATCCAGGTGGTTCAGAAGCTGGAACCTCAAGACTACGATTGCCGGTGGAGATGTGTGAGACACTGCTGCATCACTACGAAAGAGACCCATCGATCCTGGAGCACATGTGGTTCAGCGACGAAGCTCTCTTCCACCTTTCTGGTCGCGTCAATCGGCACAACACCCGCATCTGGGGAACTCACAATCCTGCGGAGATCCGTGAACATGAAAGGGACACGCCGAAATTGGTCGTCTGGTGTGCCATCTCCTCAGCTGGGCTGATTGGTCCGTTCTTCTTCCGGGATCAAGATGGAAATTCCGTGAACGTCAACGGAGACAATTACCTTCGTAAGCTTCAGGAGTTCTGCATCCCCCAACTGTCAGCTGTAGCTGACATGCAAGAAGTCATTTTCCAGCAAGACGGTGCCCCTGCTCATTACTCGCGTGAGGTTCGCTCATTTCTGAATAAGCAGTTCCCGGATCGGTGGATTGGTCGCCGTGGTCCCAGCGAATGGGCTGATCGCTCGCCTGATCTTACCCCATGCGACTTCTTTTTGTGGGGCTACATTAAGAGCAAAGTGTACGCCACCAAGCCGCGAGTCCTCCCACACTAGAAGAACGGATCAGGAATGCGTGTGCTTCTGTTACTCCCGAAATGTTGTCCAATGTCGGCCAAGAATGCGTAAAACGGTGGCTCGCTTGTTTCGAAAAAGACGGTGCCCACGTTGAGGTGTACCAGTGACTTTCCAGTAGACTTATGAAGCCAAGTTTTGATGCCACCAAAATTCTCATGAATCGTAGACTCAGCAACCAAATTGTCATTTGGTTCCTCTTGTAATTGCTATTTTAATAAAATTTTAAAAATAATGAGGGACTTTTGAAACACCCTGTATATATATATATATATATATATATATATATATATATACCGAAGGCTTCTCTCCTATGCTTTAGTTGCTACAGCTTTACATTTAGCCTTTCCGAAATTTAGCATCACAGTGTTAAAACTGTGAAGCACAAAATGCAAAGTTTCACAATATAAGCACGTACTCTCTTTGTCACTGTTGTCAGGAAGTCGAAAAAGGGAAAACAAAAAGGAGGATGCGGAAGAATCTTAGTATTTACAACTGAAAATTTTGGGCATTTTAACTGTTTAAGTTGGCAATAAATGTTTGAAGCAAAAAATATTCTGAAACACTTTCTTTTTAAGGATTACGACTTAGAACTCGCTTTTGAGCCATCTTGTCTATTCCTTAGAGCACCTTAGAGCAGTGGTTACAACCTTTTCCGATTCAAGGCACCCCAGTGTCATCCGTTTTTCTTTAGGAGGATTTTTGTTTTCCACTGTTCAACATCCATTTCAGCCCTCTGAAACACGATGTAACTTCCAATTAAAACTATTTTGTTTTTTTAGAGGGAGCAAATTGTGAATATTTTGTTTCATTTGAAATTTCCATATATTTAGTAACTTTTGAATTTTCAATCCTTTGCTTTTTGTTTTCATGAAATTTCGCGGCACCCCGATTGAGACACACTACTTTAGTGTAAGGAGAGTATGTTTTAATTTTTACCGTTTTTGTATAGTACCTAGTTATTTTGTATGTAACATTTTCATTTTCACGTAAACTTTAAAACTTATGAAGCTGCAGATTAAAATTTCTGTGCCATACATTCTGTAACCCAACTTCAGCTTGTTCCTGTATACTTGTGAAATATCAAGAAAATACATAAAACAAAAAAAAGGATTATAAAATTCCAACTTATACTGTTTTGATTTTGAGTTTTTGTTGTTTTCTTTCTCTGAATAAAATTAAATTCTGCATCACTGTTGGAAACAATGATCAATCTACTGGTTCTACTTAAAGATCCTGGGTGCCCATTTTGTAATGTAATCTCAATAGTGAAGTGTTTATTTCAAAAGCACAGGGTAAAAATAAGATTCTTAGGCAATAAATAGGTGAACATGAGAGCGCTGTGTTATATTTCTTTTGGTTGTAAACGACATTATTAATTAATTATATCATCCGGCCGTCTTTTAAACAGACTGACGGCTGTACGTACGTGTGTGTACAATAATAAGAGTTCGCTGAAATACGTATATGCAGTA